>BMAO01022344.1:0-19068 GCA_019973975.1 Trichonephila clavata | reverse complement strand
AAAGTAAATGCATATATACTTTCAGTATTATATGAGATCCATTTATTTACCCTGTTTCCTAAATAATCAAAGTACATAAGGAGTAATTCCTAAATAATCAAGTATAAGGAGTAAACTCCAGCTGTGCATCGAGGCAAACACACACAGTTTTTTTTTGCTTGTTTATTTTTGTCGTACTCAGAAAATACTCTAGTGCTATTACTGACGAATCTCGTGATTTTGAACCTTTGTCAAGTGACCAGAAACACACACCTGCACTAGCTCTCAAAATACTGAAAATAATATTTAAATATGAACAGTTATAAATTAAGTTCCATTATAATTTCCAAACGAAAGTATTATTTGGCAACATATCGCCATAAGGTATTAGTTTGGAGTAAAAAATTAAACTCTGTTTATTTAACTTAGAAATTATTTGGAATTAATGAATCAGTCGAATTTAATGAATACTTGAATAGTTACATTTACACTTCAACTCAAAATAAATTAGTTTTGGATAAATTTTTATGTATATTATTTTAAATTAGAGATAAAAGTTTAAACAAAACAGTCAAGTAAAAATTTCACTCAAAATAACGATGTTAGTTCTTACAAAGAAGGTATTAAATTTAGGAAATATTCAATAATAAATAACAATAAGTAGAGTTTGTTTTATGGATTAAAGTTTTTACTTACTATTACAAATATTTAGCTCTTATTATAGTAAAAAATTATGGATACAAAGTTTTATAACTCTTGAAAATAAATTCCTAGATTTGTATAATATCAAATTATTTACATGCTATCATCTTTATGATTTATTTCAATCATCAAGAGAAAAACTGAACAATATACGTAGTTTCTTAGAATCATTGCTTAAAAATAACAAAAACGTGTCAATAAAAAAAATACATTCTTATCGTAGAAATCTAATTACTTTCACTTCCCTACTTTGTTATTCTTCGGTCTTCTTATTTCCTCTCTTTTTCTATTTATACTACTTTTCAAAACACTACGAAGAAACTTTTACCGACACATTTAGTAGGAACAAACGGCAACTTTATAGAGTAAAGTATTCTGTGGAATCTTTACTAGACTTCTTTTTTTCAGCACCAGTCTTTAGTGTAAAATATTTTGAAATATTTTATTTCTAATTAATGATATTGCAAGAGACTCGACATGTGTAAGGTTCCTAAAGATTTATTTAAATAAAGAACTTCTAAGAAATAGACATTTGGTAGTACATTTAAGACATTTTTTCCGAAATACATTATTCATTTTTAAAATTTAAATGTTCCAAAATTCAAAATGTAAGATATAATCCTACAGCGTCAATAGACTTTCAGTAGTATAGTTATATTAAGAAATAATATGGCTGCCCATATAATAATAATAATAATAATAATATTACATTATTATTATAAAATAATAATGTAATATTTTGTCTACATATTATTAACTTGATAGTTCTATAAAGTTAATAATATAGATAGTAAATTTACATTCTCTCTCTCTTTCTAACATATATACTTAAGCCCATTAGAACACAAAAGCTTCATTGTTACATAAAGAAATAAGGCAAATATAATAACACTAACGTATTGTACAACAGTTATGTGAAATTTAAACATAGCTACCATTTCTGCCATTTAGAACCAGTTAGACATATACTGCTCTTTGTGAAAAATGTAACACCATGAAGGAATTATAAGATTTAAATGAAGTTTAATGCACCAATAACTTAAATTAGCACAAATAAGTGACGAAATTTTCAAAGAAAAAGAAACAATATTAAGTGTTCGAAATCAGTATTGGGTGTAGCCACCACGCGCTGCAATAAGTGTTGCTATACGACGTGGTATGGAGGCAAACAGATTTTGAATGTCTACTTGTGGAAGAGACATCCATATTGCTTGCATGAGCAGCAAAAATTCGTCTTTTGAAGCTGCAGGACGCACATCACGAGCAAACGCCGACCAGTCAAATCCCACATGTGCTCCATAGGTGACATATCCGCCGAATAAGCAGGTCAAGGAAGAAGTTACATGCTTTGGGCTGAACAGAAGTCTCGAACCGTCTTTACAATATGTGGTCGTGCGTTATCCTGCTGAAAGATAGCACCAGGGATGTCATGAAGGAGAGGAAATACTTCGGGCTGTAACACTTCACAGACAAACCTGTTGTTATTGAGATTGCCCTCAATTCGTTGCAAATAGGATCGTCCATGATATGTAACTAAACTCCAAACCATAATTCCATCTGTTAGGAAAATAAGTTGTTCGATAACGCACTCTGGAAGGCAGCGTTCACTTGCATAGTGTCTAACGTGAAGATGGCCATCATGGTCCCACAAATTGAAGTGTGATTCATCTGAAAATGCAACTTGGTGCCAATCAGCTTGTCAAGCTCTGAGCTCATGAACCCATTGCAGATGCAGCCGTCGATGGTTTGCCGTGAGGGGGATCCTGTATAAAGACACAATTGCCACCAATCCACGGTGCAGAAAACGTCGACGAATTGATGAAGCCGACATTAGTACACCTGTAGCAGTACACCAACGTGCTGCCAACTAACTGGAGGAAGGTGTACGGTCATTCACCACCATACGGTGAAAATGCCGATAGCACGCAATGACGTCACCTTCTATTGTCCACTTCCAGTTTTTTGAGTTCTTTGTTGCTCATCGGTCCACTGCGTCCAAACTCGAATCACTGTGAAACGGTTTCACTGCACACAAGCTCCTATTGCGCGATAGGAAAATCCTCCTTCGCGAAGGCGGATAATCATCCCCCGTTCAAACTCCATAAGTTGCTGGATTTTCTTTTTATTTCTTCGTGGAGGTATCTTAGGTCTCAATAAACGTTCACCACTAACAAATAATCATTAACTATTTTCAACGTCCCACTACAGTCCTCTCTTTATAAGCTTTCACTATCAGATCTGGGGGGTCTGCGCACGCCTCGCATGCACGGTGGCTCTGGAAACTTTACTATATTACGTAAATCCTATATAATTGATATTTTATGCAGTTCATTTATTTCTGAGGATTCCTTCATGGTGTTGCATTTCTTACGAGCAGCAGTGTAAAATGATGCCATCCCATGCTGATTTATATCTACATCATCCATAATGGTTGGTAAGTGGTCTCGGGTCAGTCACTCAACAACCTATGACTAGATATTTTCAAGCGAGTGAGATATCTGGATAATATGCAGGCTAAAGGAGCACCCTCTGTAGCGAGGTAGATTGGGACACACTGAGAAACATGAGATCTTCTACAACTTATAGAAAGATTTTGATGGGTATTGAACACATAAGTCAGAGTCACCGACCTTTTGATCTTATAAATATAACCCTGGCTATTTATATTACAGATTACATTAACAAGAGAACTTTGTATCGTGTTACACAATGGCTGTCAATACTGTCAATCTAGGGGTATGACCATATGATGATATAAACTTAAAATAGTCATGTGCATTCTCCTTGGCACTCCAGGCACAGATACGACATTCAGTTGCTGCATCCAGAACAGTGAGTTGTCTGAAAAACCACATGTTACATTTCTTGTATTCAGTTTTGCCGTTGAGCGCACCACTGCTGCCCCGTATTTCTATTATACAATATCAACGTAAGTAGCCAAAATAGTCACCGTGGAGACAGTCCATGTTGCTTCAGACTCCATTGAATTATCCACGTTGATATTTGCCTTGATACAAATAAAAGCGTGCTTCAAGACTCATTATGAGTGATAAAGCTTAATGGTCTTACAAAGTCTCTAGCAAAGGTCTCTTCTATCGGGTGTTAGTGTTGAAATACTGTTTGGATCATACATAGCTTTTAGTATCCCTCTCTCGATCTTAACGATTCCATGACCACAGTCGTTGGATTCTGAAGAACTTCATATCTCGTTAAGATAAACCGAGTTCTCTATAGACGATGAGCCTGCCAATTATCGAATTTCTACCAAGATTGGTAACCACTTCTCCTTTTATTCAATTCCTACTATATTAGCTGACTCTATCTATATATTTATATATTTATCTTGTTCAAATTTTCAATCGTTACTATAAAATACTTTCTATTCATTAAATAGGTTCAAAAATTTTTTTTAACATTTTGTGGATGACATTTGAGGTTAATACAGTTTTTTGGAATATTAATTCATTATATATTGGTTAATTAATTAAAATAAATTAATTATCGGTTTTCGACGTTATTTAGATTAGTCTCCATTGTTGTATCTGTTAAAACAATCACAAAAGTTGGTGTGAAAAACCGGTTTTTAAGCCAAAAACTAGTCAAACCGGGTGTGCATTGTTGCAAAAATGCAGACACAAAACATTCTATTTTTTATTTCCTACTCTTAGTCCACTCTCACCCTATATCTTATTCAAATTTTCAATCGCTAATAAAATACTTTTTATTCACCCATTAAAAGTAGGAATTGACTTAAAACATTTTTTATATTACTTGTTTGAGGCATAACACGATTTTCTTATTAGTAACTAACACCCAAATTTGATTTCTGAATGAAACCCCCGCCGCAACCTTTCTTTTATATAAAATTTGAAATGCTGATTCTTTCTCCTGCGCTTAGATCCGAATCATTTAGACCTATCCGAACATCTTCCTTTCATACACTTTTAAACTTGTATCATTCCTCCTTCAAGGTGTGGAATCTTTTAAAAATAATTTCTTAATTATATGGTACTTGCTGGTTCAGATGCATTTTTCAAAAATTTTCAGCACCTAATTATTTTATTCTTTCAAATCAATGTCTTTTTTTCAGCGTAGTGTTTATGTGTATTGCATTATATGAAATGAATTCCTCATTTTCACTGAGAGAATACTGTCACTATGGATGTAGATATATATCAATAAGGAGTAACAGTTATTTTTCTTGGCTTTTAAAAAAAATAACTTTTCCAATTTTAGCGTAAAATCTAAAATTATTAGCTACTTCTACTTTAATTCAATTTTCATTCAGACGTACCAATTTATTGTTATTTTTATGTTTATGAAATATGACTTGTGGGGTGAATAATTTTTTTCGATTACAAAAATATCAGAGACCTCTGATTTAATTTAAGCAAACCAATTTATCATTATTTAATAGCATTGGATATACTTTGAAAAAGTCCTTATAAATACTGACTGACGACAAAACATAATCATAAAGTATAACAACATCACGATCATACGC
Organism: Trichonephila clavata; assembly: GCA_019973975.1. NCBI lineage: Eukaryota > Metazoa > Arthropoda > Arachnida > Araneae > Nephilidae > Trichonephila > Trichonephila clavata. The sequence goes on along the minus strand of BMAO01022344.1, from coordinate 13,883 downwards.
CAAATCTCTTAGAACAATATTCAGATTTACTGCTAAAATTTTAAAATGAAATTCAATCTGTGTAGTACATATAAATTTATTGTTGTACTGATTTACTGATAAATAAAACAATTTTAACTTGGTTTCAAAATACAGTTTTAAAATATTTTTAGAAAAAGATTCTGCCAATTAAGTGGCACACAGGAAATATATTTCGGAAGTAAATATATTCCTTCACATCGTACTCTCTAAAAAATTAATTTAATATTTCAGAAACTAATTACTACATAATTATTTATTTTTCTTAATTATTCACTGTAAACATTTTTCTAATTTTATCTTTTTCGAAACCAAACCTACAAATATAATGTTTCAGTACCTAATTATTATTAATTAAAATAAAACATATTTATGTCTCTACATTGAAGAGTCGAATTCAAAAGGGAAAAACACGGGATATTTTTAGATTTGCAAATGATACTTTTCCACATTCTGACAATTTTTTCCCTTATTAGCTGGAAATCCAGACGAAATTGCAGTAATGATGATCCTCTTTCAGTGATGTTTGATTAATAATAACTGTGCAGTTCCAACGCTGCTAGATGAAAATCCAATGTCTGCTTAATCCTATGAGTTGTGAATCAGAGATTTTATCATTATATGGGAACTTTCATTCATATTTTTCCAGAAAGTATTGAGTTAGGATGGGATATGAGAACTATTTTTAACTATCCCCCCCCAAAAAAAATAAAAAGAATACTACTAGTAATTTGTGTATGTGGATGCAGTATTCTTTCTTATTCAGCGTTGTAAAATAAATGTGTTTGTATGGAATTTTATTCCGTAAAATAGATTGCATCTAATTTATGGAAAGTATTTTAAAAAGTTAAATGTTACTGCAGTGGTTAGAAAAATTTGAATTTTTTTTCTTAGTTTTATTAATAATAGCCAATTTATAATAACGAGATGTAACAGTTAGTTCTAAAAAAATGTTGTAATATTGGACATTTTTTTAATACTTAATGATTAGATAAGCGAAGTAATTTTTGAGCATATAATATTGTAAAATAATAAACGCCCTATATACAGTTAAAAGCGAATATTTTAGTTATTGTCGTATCACATCAAAAAGTCCCAATAGATAAAAAATATTTAAATCAAAGTGATAATCTAAATTCCAACATATTATTTCGTTTATAAATGCACAATAAATTAATATTTTTATAATTAATTAATTATGGAGCTGTTTATTTTCTTCGTTTTTACCTTAGTGTCAATTGAGTTATAATAACACTCAGTGAAAATAAGAACTTCAAAAGTTTATAATAAAAAATACAATGGGCCTGATTAACCCTCCGCTGGGCGTGCTTCGAAGAGTTACATCCATAGGCTGTGGCATCTCTCAGATACACCACTTCATACTTACGTTTTAAGATAATTTAATCATTTTAATGGTGAGATTTAATATTGAATATGTTGGACATAAAATAATATTTAAAATATAATAAGAATTTAAAACATTTAAACAAAAAAACATCAAAATTATTAGTTATCAGTGAGTCACCATTGCTTACATTTTAAGATGCCTTATTACAGTCTTCAGAAATCACCTTACAATGTTCAATACACATGATACATTACAAAATTTTGATAATCTTTTCTTGATGTCCTGAGGGATAAGTACCTTCTCTTTCATGCTTCTAGTGATATTTATCTTGGTTTTTTTTTGCCTTCAATGGGGCATCGTATATTAGATATCTCTTGAATCCTAAGTCAAAATGAACTAGTCTTTCAAAATTCGAAAAGCGTGTTTATGCATCTGAAAGATGACATCGATTTAAATCTTGCGTCTAGCCCTTAAGAGTGGCACTAACTTGCAAATCAGGATTGCTCTAAATGCACGCTGTAATGCTCATGAGTGTTATTTGTCTGTGAAACTTGACGAATTGAGTTGGTGTTAGCCAATAATGCCTATAAAAAGACAAAGCATCCATTATCGTTAGCTTACTGAGTTTGAGCGAGGTGGAGTTTTAAAGCAACAAGACGGTGGTTTCTTCCCCCGTGATATTGCAGAATGATTTGGCTGAAATTATCCTCTGTGTATGTTTATTTGAGCAGTGGTCAAGGGATGGTACTGCCTCAAGAAAACCGGTTTTCGGGCAGCCACGTGACACTACTGAGAGGGAAGACTGTCGTATTCGGCGTACGGCTGTGACGCATCACACTGCGTTTGCGGCAGAAATTATAGTGACAGCTGGTACAACAGTGACACAACCAACAGTTGAAAACTGGTTACTTCAAGGACAGTAGCATGCATTCCAGCAACCCCAAGCCATTGCAGTTTGTGACTTCAGTGGTGTCAACTCGGGCCTCATTGGAGGAGAGAGTGGATAACTCTTGAGTTTTTTGATGAAAGCAGGCTCTGCTTTGATGTCGGTGATAACTGTTTGTTGGTGAGAAGGATGCCAGTAGAATGCTTGCTACCAAACTGTCTGCCGCCTAGACGCACTGGACCTACATCTAGAGTCATGATCTGGGGATCCATTTGCTATGACAGCAGAAGAATCCCGTTGTTATCCCAAACAAACTGACTGCAAATTTATACGTCAGTCTGGTAATTCAACCTATAGTACTATCATTCATGAACAGCATTCAAGGGGGAGTTTCCCAACAGGATAACTCTCGAATCTTGCAACGCAATGTGTTCTATAGGGTTGAGAGGTTACGTTGGCCTTTGAGACTGCTAAATCTTTCTTCAATTTAGCACGAATGGGTTATATTGAACAACAACTCCAGCACCATTCACAGCTTGCACTGACAGTCCCAGTTTTACCTCAACAATTACAACAAGCATGGAACAAAGTGACATTCGGCACCTGAATTATAGAATGCATGAACGCTTGCATTCAAAACTCTGGAGGTTATACCGGCCATTAATGTATTAGTATTTCACATTTGAAATGAATTTTCTTGAGCTTAAATTAATCCGGGACCTTGAAAATTTAATTAATGAGACATGTTAACTAGGTAATTTCATCGTCCAAATTTCATTACTCTAGAATAATTTTTGTCTTTGTGAAGGGATTTCTTTTTCGTCACAGTGTATTTGTAAGTCTCTAACCGAAAAGGAAAAAAACTAGTATGAGAAAAATCAGCCAAATATTTGAAATAGATAAAAAAGAGGATTCTATTGTATTAAACTATGATGAGAAACTGTACTGAAGAAAAATAAAGCAAACCGTGTCGCTAAAAAATAAATCTTTTTAACAATACTTTGTAAAAATATTTTTCTCAAATATACTTGCAATATTAATGAGAAGAACCAAAAATGTATTAATGCATTTGAGATATATATTCATATATGCATAGTACAATAACTTAAAATATTGGTATTTATTTACTATAACGTCGAATCGAAAAACGTTGCCAAATGTTTCGATCTGCCACCAATAAAGGAAAACCATTCCTACACTAGTTCAAGCCAATCGCAATCCATTCTGGAATCTTACTTTTTTTATATATTTTGTACTATCCTCGAACATGTTCAAGCGCACTAATCTTGACTGAGTATCTCGAAGATAATATTGCTTTCAATTGGTTAATTCTTTATTTCTTTCTCTCGATTTCTTTTTGAAAAATGATTAAAATCGGGAATCTATTTCCTAAGGAAGCAAACACAGTGGAGTGTTTCCAAAAATATTCTGTCTAATTTGCAAGTACCCAAAAGATCATGGAGTAATGTAACGGAACTGCAGGACAACGTATATATTTATACTTATTCGAATTCATCTGCCGGCGCCAACATATGTAAAACACATTTGCCACAATTTTAAACGCAATTACTGCGTGTTGGCTATTTGAATATTGTAATTATTAGATCTTTCATTTATTGCAACTGTACATGTATTTTCTAAAATGCAACGTTGAGTTCTAATTCTACGCAATTTATTTTTGTTAACCGCGATTAAAATCTCGTCAAATAGGCTTTAGACAAAATGTAGATTTTATTCAAGATGGTTCACTTTTTTACTGTGCCTAAATACCTTTACTCTGTCTTTGGAGACCATCCTTACTTGGGATGCTAACACATAGCTTTACCTTGTCTCAGGAAGCCGTCATCGCTTGGGGAATTCACTTTTTATTGTATCCCTATTCCTTTACCCTGTCTTTGAACACCATCCTCACTTAGGATGCAGATTCATAGATTTATCCTTTCTTATGAAGCCGTTCTTGCTTAGGATGCCGATGCATAGTTTTAACTTGTCTACAGACACCATCCGACTTCATTTTGGAAGCTGACGTTTTTATTGTTTCCACATGGTTTTACCTTGTCTTCGGACACCGTCTTCATTTAGGAAGCTGGTGTTTGTATTGTGTCCACATGACATTAACCTGCCTTCGAGCACCGTTTTCACTTCACGTATTTATTGCATCGGCATCGCTTTACTTTGTCTTTGGATATCATTTGATAATGAATTATTGAATGATGTTATGCTTCTTTTATTAAAAAATACGCTCTTATTTTCTCGCTGTAAAAAAAAGTGTAGAAATTCGGTGCAGTTACAACGTTTCGTAAAAAGGTCTTAGCATTAATGTCTTCTAATTTTCCATTTTTTTAATTTTAAATTATTTTTAAATAATAATTTATCAATTAAGTATTAATTTCCTTAGTTATAATAAATATATACCGCAAAAATAAAATCTTAAAGAAATGTCTGGTGTAAAATATTAAAAGTACATTTTTTTCTTTTCAGTTTGAAATGCAGCTTAAATATTTCTAAAAAGAGGCAATTTATTAATCTTAGTAAAAATTTCTTCTTTTTTGACTTCTTCAAATAATTCAATAGAAAATTTTTATGGTTCAACATTTGAACTGAGAAACTTAAATTTGAAGCTATAATTAAGTAATCCGATATTTTTGTGTATCAAAGATTGTTCCTGCTCAGTATCAATATCGAGAACAAAAGTCAGTTTAAAAACTGCGAGGAGAATAATAAAAGAGAGAGAGAGAGAGAAGAAAAACATTTTATACAAAAAATACTTGAAATTAACCCTCCCTTTTCCCTAACATACCAATATGGTGGCTACTGAAATTGATTGAATGCTTCAGAAATTTGGAAGAAAAACGCTGCAGCGTTATTTCCAAGATTTAACTTAAACGAAAAAAATCAACTTTTCCCTCTATAAACCACATTTGAATCCTAATAGTAAACCATATATTTTATTTTTAAATTTCGTTAAAACTAAACGAATATATATACATTCGCTCGAAAAAGTGTTCGTTCACTTGAACATTTTCTAAGACATTTAATAATTTTGATTAATAAAAATTCATATACCGGAATTAAGTTTCAGAAAATTCTACATTGCCAGCAAATTGAAAATTTTTGATTCAGACAAAGTAAACTGTTTTGCACACATCCTTCGGTTTCATCATAAATTTATGTGCAAAAATTGGTTTTTTCTGGTTGCTCTCGGCTGACTAGTTAGAGTATGTCCATGCACATTTTTAAAAGGATTAGTATCATTAACATAATTTTAAAATTGTGTACTTAAAACATTTACGAATCTAGACATTTAGGTTCTGAATCATCTTTTTTCAACATTCCAGTTGAAAACAAAATTCGATGCATCTTTTTTAGCTATAATCAGTACTTTTGAAACATTTGAAATATAAAGGAATATAATGGTTACAGTCATAATCAGTATCTCGAATGCATATTCATAGCTCTCTTTACTTTTATAGAATTTTCATTAACTCTCCTCGTTGTCCTATTCAATCACTGACAAATCATATGCATCCACACAATCATTAGATAAAAATCAATAGATTATAGGTACACAATATTTTTGAAGTGATAGCTTCTTTAGACGCCTTCTGCTGAAGAGGGTCTTTAAATAAAAAGTCAGGTTCGGATGAGTTACGCTATCCGACTTTTCTCGGATTTAGACGGAAATCGTGCTAGGATCAGTGACTCGCCACTCGCCATTTTTTTCAATTGGCTTTTATTTTAATTATTAAATATTGTATTTATTTATTTTAATATTATCATCAGCCCTCTTCTACTCAATTTAGAGGAGAGAATGAGACAAAAGAGGAGTGCAAGTGAAAATTATTTTAAAAAGATATTATTCTTATGTAGGAAATTGGATGGGAGATTCTGGTATTATAAGAACATTTCAAAGTTTATTATTAAGCTACCCCTTTCTGTTGAAAATCAAAGGTCTTAACAGATTATCTAGCAAAGCTGAGAGTTTGGTTTTTTCCTTTGAACATTTTTTAGATCAAATAATGTTTAAAAATGTTACAAAAGTTGACTTGTTAGCTATATAAGAATGAATCGGGGAAACAGTACATGAACAGTTTAAAATTGTTGAGTTAAGCGAAACACTTTTGAAATCCTCAGAATTTTTTAAAAAATAAGGAATTTGTCTTAAACTTCCTTGCAGCCACAGTAAAGCAACGTAAAAATAAAAGGATTTGCATAAGTTTGGCTTGAAAGAACAAACGGAATGAGTAAACTCAACGTATGATGTCGTTGAAAGTAGTCATTCATTAGATAAAGCCGTACAAATAATGGTGCGACCTGTGTAAGAAGAAACGAAACATGAATCTATTTTAGATTCAGTAGAAAGAGCATTTTTAAGCACAAAAGTCTGACAAAAGAATAAAAATCCGAAATTTTGTGAAGTTAACTTGCAAAAATGTTGCCAATATACTAGTGATGACAACTAGTAGATCACGAGAAAAATGAAAGCATTAATTGTGAAAGAGTACGAAACCTCTCTTTTTTTAGTTTGCTTAAGGCAACATGGTACCCAAAAAATCATCAAGCTATAGAAATTTTTATTAATTTATTTGATACCTTGAATCCTTATAAACATGCCTGAAACATTTCAAGGCATTACTTGCACTTTTTATCAAGTTATGGAGCAATATTTGTTGCTGGACAGTTACTACTACGCCCACATTTCAGATCATCTGCTAGAAAAAAGCATAATAAAAATGAATTAATTAATTTTCTACCGCTCGTAAATGAGACTGACATGTGTAGAATTATATATGCAGTAACAAATAATTTCAAGATAGAATTGCACAATTCTTGCAAAAATTCTAGTTTATGTATTATTCATTGGGAAGAGCAAATGGCCTTGGTCAATATTTAAAAGTTGTGCGTTATTTTTATGATATTATTATGGATGAAACTAAAACTTCAAAACGGATTCTTCCAAACCATAAATAGTATATCTCATTTTGAGATAACTCAGATATAATTAGAAATCTAATTTGCAAAAGAATAGAAAAACTCTCCCATTTTTATACATTTGTTTTTGGTGGTATATATATATATATATATCCCTTGTATGTGCAATTCAACACTATTATTATTAAAATATTTTAAGATATTTATTTAAACAAATGTACAGATGTAGTTCTTAGATTTTGATATATTTTACTTATAAATTGTTATTTGATTTTGCTTTCATTCGTGTGCAATATTTAATATGCCACGGCTTTTAAAATCATGGAAATAAAAAATAAAGGCATAAACATATTTTGTACATGCTGTGCATTATTTGAGTTTTCAAACTGAGCATGGAATTAGCTCTGAAGTGCATGTATTTATTTTTTTTATAATTACTAAGATAAAGATTTTATGAAATATTGATCTTTTATTCGTTTTCTTCTATATATTCATTATGGCAGAATACTGTTTAATTGTCCTACATTTTTGCAATTTCTTACGGTAAGCAGTTTTATAAATACGCTAATTAACATTTCATAAGAGTTTCAGACTATTCGATGAATATTATATCATGCTACATTCCATGAATAGCATGATATAATTCTCAAATGTATTTTTTTTCTTGTTGAATTGTTGTACATATACTGTTATTCAAAACCCTAAGACTTTTTTGATAATTGAATTATGGGTTTGAAATGGTTTATACATGTTCTTAAATGTATGTTTTGTAAAACTGTGCATGGAATTAGCTCTAACATGTTTAAAAAATTTTCTAAAAAATTTCAAAATCAAAATCAATGTTTTTTGAGAATTTTTGGCAGTTTACCTATAAAAAAATTTTAAAAAATTGAAGTGAAGCAGCAGAAAAAGCTTATGCACAGTTCTATGTAGTATATTATAAGTACTTGGAAAAAATTGAAAAAAATAGAAACATATTTAAAGAAGCCTTAGAAATTTAAAAATGTTTTAAAAAGTTCAAAAATTTGAATTTTAGAAACATTTTGCAACACGTTTTAATTTTTTGTATGTAAATATTATTAAATATTAACCTTTATAGAATACAATTAAAACCAAATGTCAAATATTAAAAATAAAAATATTGTGAAGATGGTACCATATCGCTTCAAAGAAATTTTAGTAAATTAAACGGCTTTCAGTTCATAAGTTTTCGTAGCTTTCTCCAGTATACGGCGTCACACATGTTATATAAACGGTGCTCGTGTATTTGTATAATGGTATTGCAGACGTTATATAAAACGAAGAACATGGTTGCTAAATCAGTGAGAATGATGCATCGTTTTAAAATGTGAGTGTATGTTGGGATTGCTGTGATAGTACATATAAGCAACAAAAAAACATATATATTATATAAATATAACAAATATTTTTAAATAATTTCACTGATTGACATTTAAATCAGGTATACTAATATATAAATATACTCGTATAAGAATGCATAACTATTTAAACATTGTTCTTTACAGAAGACGGATGAAATAAATATATTACCCGATGATTGAGCACGGGAAAGGGAACTACTTAACGTCCGCATGCAAAAGTATAGTAAAAGAAAATATGATACATGCGAACAATTTGCCCAAAATAAATTAGAGGTTTTCACTTCTATCATCAGGTCATAAGCACACACACACAACTTTTTTTGCGTTTTTGTTTCATTTAATTAATTTATTTTTATATTTTCTCAGTTATTCTTAATTTTTTGACAGTACTGCATTTCCAAATGGTTTTTTATACTTGTAGATTAGTTTTTTGTTTAAAACTATTTGAGCTAATCTTATACATAATAACATTAAATGCATTATATTATAAAATGAACGAAATTTTTACAGTCGATTTTTGTTTCAGACGTATTATTTTAAAATACAATTTAATGAGTGGATATTTTAAAACATTTTTAATAAGTCAGTTAAGGTATTTACTGAAAATCAAAAATTAATTTGCATTGAAATTTCCGAAAGTCTTCTTTTCTTTCAATCTCACTACAGAATTCCCCTTAAAATTATTTTTATAAGCAGACGAAAAATATAAATGCCTAAAACCAATCTGATGAATGCTCAAACTGTTCATAATGTTCAAACTGTTTAAATCTCACTTTGCTTTTAGAGCAACAAAACTAATAGTTTTCTAAACACTGTTACAGATAAATGGATAGCAACCTGTAAAAGGAATTTGTTCTGCTCTCATGGGATAAGGAAAGTTGTTTTGAAACAAAGTAATTCAAATGGAATGCGTACAATGAAGTTATCCAGCTATTTCTTCTTTTTTAACTTTAAATGGGGAAAATATACTTATTTCTATACAGTGTAAAGTGCACTTGTTTCTCCTTTTACAATTGTTTCTTTAAGTGAAACTCTTTCTTTTAATCATTGGATACTTTTAAAAAACGTAAAAACCATTTTTAATCTTGGATGAAGTTCAATGCCCCATTTGCAATGCTTAAGGATAATATTTACTCTTGATAGAGTATATCTATTTCACCAATTTGTTTTACATTTTTATAAGACTTTTGTAGATTATTCCTTCAATATATTTCTCTTTACAAATCGTTTTGCTCAGATACATTTCTTTAAAATTGTATCTGTTAGAAAAATCTGAATTTAAAGGAAACATAGCATAACTGGACAAATTTAAAAGACGGACAAGAATCAATATCAATTAACTTAATTTTTTATTATGTTGTTATATTTAGAGATGGTTGAATAACATATCAGTATGTTATTTTCACCCATCTATTGCTGTTATAATTGTTATTTTTCTTATACTTTTGTTTGCTCGAGAAATAGTGTTTCGATTACAAAAATAGTTAATTTTTACAATGAGAATTAAAAACTATATATAAACTTTTCTTTTTCAAGCGTTCGAGGTGATTTTCAAATTAAATTATGTTCATTAGTTATGTTTAACTTTGTTTTTTTATTTATTTAAATAAATATTACTTAATAGTATATTCTCATATTTCAATATAAAAAGTTATACGCCAGAAGTTTTTTTCTTGTGTTTTATTTGTATTTTAAACATTAAAATGAAAATTTTGATATCATTTTAAGATAGATTTTGAAATATTTCTTTTAAAGTTTTTTTTCGCCAGAAGACATTCGATTTCTGATTTTAAAAAAATTAAAAAAACGAGTTGCGTCATGCTAAAATGGCTATATGTAGGAGCAGTTAAAAGAAAAACAACATGTAAAATTTTTTAATTGCAATAAACAATTTCCAAAAAAACTTTGTTTAAAGTTATGTGCTAAAGGCCGGAATATGGCATATCCAGCCAATCACGTATAGGAGTACAAAAATATGCCAAAGCCCCATTATGAACAATCAAGCATCCTCATTCAGTTGTCATATGGACCGAATTTTTCTCGCGAGCTATGGATCGTACAGTTTTATGTCTTCCCCAACGAGAAATCTAGCAGTGCAGTTTGGGTAGGACTTTTAGGGCATCCTGTATATATATATATGTGTGTTTGTATGTATAATATACAGTGAGAGAAAGAGATGCATTTATAAAATTAAGTAAATAAATTACTAAAATGTATTAAAATTTTACTGGTATTTTCTTTAATCAAATAATGATGAATAAGTTTTAAGATTTATTATAAAAATACTTTATGTTTGTGTGTGGAATCAGGTCACGATGGCAGATAACATCGAGCATGGACATAATCTCTCATGTACTGGCCTCGATCCTAACAGATCTACTTCATATGTTGTGATTAAATGAATTTATATAAAAATGTTTTCGGACACACAAATAAAAAGAGGGGCTATTTTTTCAATCTTTATTCCTCAAACAAATACGAATTTTCGGTAAACCGTAATAATACGTATTGGATTTATTTAAGACAATAGGAAGAAATCCGTAATTCTTTGAAGGACAATTTTTGTGTATTCCTTTTGTAATATTAGAGATTGTAATTATTATCTTTAAGAAAACTATTTCAACTTTCAAAAATCAGGTAACTACACACTCTTAATTGATATCGAATAAAGATTACACTGATATAAAGCTGTAGGTAGAAGAAGAGAAGTATAATTATTTTAAATTATATTCTTCAATACTGACTTATTTCGGTACCATTACGTAAAATATTAGATTGGTTGTGCAGAAAGAAGAATATATATATATTTAAGATTAAAAAAATCATCTCTTCTTAGTTCCTGCATTTTATTTACCTATTTACATAAAATAAATTTCGCTCAAAACCAAGTAAAGGGATAATTTAATTGAAGCAAATTTTTTCTTGACCCGAAATATATGTGGATAAAGTACTTTTTTAAAATCACCAGTTTCTTAAAATATCGATTTATTTATATCTAACTAAACAATTCCAGGAGACAAAAGATGATGAACTAAAATATTGAATTCCAAGATTAAAATTCTTTTGAAAACTACTTAAATACTGAAAAATAAAAATAAAAGTAACTGAATAATTTTTTTAGATTGCTGTAATATTTTTCATTTTATATTTTATGACGTTCTCTTAAGCAGAATCTAAAAGTTATTTCCAATATTTTATTATTTTTAAGCCGTTCTTGCCGTAAGTTCTTAAGATGTAGATGAAGAAGAAAATTTAACGTTATTAAATCTGCTTTGGGTTGCTTCCTTTTTCATAAACTTAACTTTAAATTTCAAAGCTAAAAGATCAGGAGTGCATGGAAGGAAAAAAGGAATAATATCAATTCAAATCTTTAAATTCAAAGATTTAAATTCAAATCTTTCGAAAACAGGTACTAATGTTTATGCAAATATTTTCATCTTTCAATGTTTCACATTTCCCGTCTTCTTTTCACGTGTTTTTAATAAATTTTGTATTAACTCTTTAATATGTTTCTCAACATTGTTAATATTTTATTGAAAAAGCTCAAGCATTCCTTTCAGTTATTCTTGTCGTACCAAAATGTAATAACTCGTTAAAAAAATAAACTGTACGTTTTTATAAAAAAAAGAAATTTTGTTCACTTCTTGAGTTTTATTTTTTTCTCTCTTATATAGTCTATCGGAATGTTTAAAAATGCGCAATTAAATATTAATTAATTTAATTTAATTACTTTATTTCGGCATTCTTCGATAGCGATATTTCTAATTGTTTTGTTCATATAAAAATAATAATTGTTGTCAGGCAACAATTTTTAAAAAGGTATTGATTTATATATTATGACCTAATGCCATTTTAAATGCCAAAATTCTTCGGTTTTTTTAAAATATTTCTTTTCATTTGCATATTTTTATATTTTAATGCTATTCACAGCGAATAGTTTAACGTAGTTATTATTTCTTTAGGCATTCAGGTTTTATTCGGGTTTTTTTAAAATTAGCATTATGTAAGAAATAAAATTTTGAAATTTGTTGCAAGAACATTGTTTTAAGGAAAGTAAAAAAAAAAAATTAAGGGAGGAAAAATTCCTCATAAATCAATGTTTCTTCTTTCCTGGAGAAAATAAATTAATATGTTAGTTAAGGTATCCGTCTAGGTTGAAAAATTGCTTTTTAGGTGTTTGATGTTTGGTGTTGTTTGGGGGGGGGGGGTCATGTTAGGGTAAAAAGAAATATAATTATTGAGGAAAAATGACTGATACATACAACTAGAGAGTTTTTAATTTTTTTTATAGCATTTACATTATCTAAATTATAAAAATAATTTTAATGCGTTTTTTTTTGAAGAAGGAAATTCTTACGATAATCTGTGCACAAAATGGGATATCTCCAAAACAATCCCATAAATTTCAATGAAACTTTAAAATATATGATACGGGCTCTTCAGAGTGTAAGAAAACTTATGTCTTAAGAAACCTACATTTAATTTACAGTCATTTTTTACTTAGAACACGCAGTAATTTTGATGAAAATTCTTTACCTTCAAATTTAAACTCATAAAATATTTATTTCTAAAATTATTTTCATCCTGTGGTTTGGGGCACTTCAAAGGGATCGAGAAATATATCAATGAAATTATTGTTGCATAATGTGCAATTAATTTTTATTTATGGTGTTTTTCTTAAAAAGTTTGCTAAATTTTCATAATAAATAATAAATATTTTTTTTAACAAAAAGGTGATACATATAATTTATTTAGTATTTAAGACTTTTTAACTATTTATGTTTTTAAAACAAATAAATTTATTCTGAAAATTAATTTTTTGAAAAATTAGTCCCGAACCTAGTTGGATGCAAAATGAATGCTATGACTGGTTAAAAAAATAAAGGTATAATAGAACCTCTTTTTTCTTCATAAACACTACTGCCAGTTCCCTGACAAGTTAATTAGTTTAAATCATCTTGATCTGTGTGTGTGTGTGTGTGCTTATAACTATTTTTTCAACGATTTACGCCGATGTTTCACAACCATTTATCTATTTTGTCAAGCCATCTTGTACGGACTATGCCCCTTCTTCTTTGCCTTCTGGTTTTAAAAACATTATTTGCTTAATTGGGTTGTTGCCATCATACCTGAATATAAGGCCAATCCATCTTAAGTTGAAGATGACTTGATGAAGATGATCTGTGATGACTTGATGAAGGAATGTGAAGCGAAGCTGATCTGACTAACTTTAAGAATATTTTTTACAATATCTCTTAAACACTTTATTTGTCATAAATTCTAGCTATACGATGAACCACGGAAACTAGATAGGTAA
>BMAO01022343.1:0-21459 GCA_019973975.1 Trichonephila clavata | reverse complement strand
TTAATACGTCTTTTAATTTGTTTCTTACGTATTTCAAGTGAATTGTCATTTTAAAGATTATTCTATATAAACACCACGTAACAGTAACTGAGAATCACATTTTCTTATAAATTAGAATTTAAACTAAATATAAGAATACAGAATTCTCAATATTATCGAATTTGAAATAATAATATGAACCAATTTAATGCAATTGAAATATTCACAGAATTAGCGTCTTTTAATATTAACATACATTACATTCCGATGCATATTTTTTTTTCTTTCATATAAATATTTAGGTGTTACTTTTGCGCTTATTGGACTAATTCAACTTTCGTGTTTTTTGTATCAATTTTGGATTTTTTAACGTTTAACTAAAGAAATAGATATCCAATAAGGTGGAGAAATAGAAAGTGGTTTATATAAGTTTGTAATTTATAAATTTTAAAATTTTATCCCTTAAATTTCATTTACATAATGAATGACAAAGAATACACGTTTGTGTGATCGGTATTAGGAAACTAGAACACTTATCTAGGCATCTGTAAAACGCTGGAATGTTTTTTTTTTTTGCCATACTTTCTCAATTTATAGACTTGAATTGTTTAAAAAAATCTTTCAAAAATGAAACAGGATTGGACAGTTTTACAACAACATTTTTGGACAGCCTCTGAGAATTTTTACGTTATTTTAAGTTTATTGAAAACTTTTTGAAACATATCATTAAAAAAAAGGAATTCAGCTGACAGTAACAGTAATACACTAACGGAAAAGAATTCTTATTCCAAGAAAGTAGATGGTAGGCATGTTTATACATCTGAAAGATGACATCGATTAAAATTTCGCGCTTCGCGATTAAGTGTGGTGCTAGTAGTGCCACTCTGAACTTTCAAATCAGGGTTGCTTTCAATGCGTGATATAAAGTTCTTGAGCGTTATTCGTCTGTGAAATGTGACGTATTGAGTTAATTTTGGCTAAGAATGTCTATAAGAAGCCATTATCAACAGCTTACCGAGTCTGAAGAGGTCGTGTAGTAGGGCCACGAGAAGGTGGATTTTCTTCCCGCGATATTGCAGATAGACTTAGCTTTAATGTATCCACTGTGGATGTTTTTTGGAGCAGTGTTCAAGGGATGATACCTCCTCAAAAAGACTGGACACTGGACTGCCGGGTGGCACTACCGAGAGGGAAGACTGCCGTATTCGGCGTTCTGCTGGGGTGCATTGTACTGTGTCTTCGGCAGAAATTCGAGCTTCAGTTGGTACCACAGTGACACAACAAACTGTTAGAGATTGGTTACCTGAAGGTCAGCTCTGATTCAGGCGCCCTGTAGCATGTATTCCCTTTACACCAAGCCATTGCTGTTTGCGACACCAACACTGTCAAGCCAGAGCACATTGGAGGATAGATTGGAAATCTGTTGTGTTTTCAGATGAAAGCAGGTTCTACCTTGTGGCCAGTGAGGGCCCTGTGTTGGTCAGAAGTACGCCAGGGGAGTTTCTGCAACCAAAATGTCTGCGGCCTAGACACATTGAACCTACACCTAGAGTCATAGTCTAGGGAGCAATTTCCTATGGCAGCAGGAGTACTCTACTGGTTATCCCATTCACAGCAAATTTGTACTTCAGCCTGATAATTCAACCTATAGTACTGCGGTTCATGAACAGCATTAAAAGGGGAGTTTTCCAACAGGATAACGCTCGCCCTCACACCGCTGTTGTAACGCAACGTGCTCTACAGAATTTCGTCATGTTTCCTTAGCCTGCGAAATCACCAGTCTCCCCTATAGCACGCTAGGAATATCATTGGACTACAAATCGAGCATCATCTACAGCCAGTGTTGATCATTCCAGTATTGACACAACAAGTACAACAAACATGGAACTCCTTACCACAAAGTGACATTCGGCATTTGTATGACTCAATGCATGCACTCTTGCATTCAAAATTCTGGAGGTTACACTCGCTATTAATATAACAGCATTTCAAATTTGAAATGCCATTTTCTTGTAACTTGTCCTCTTTAAAATTGAATCAATTAAACCTGTCAACTAGATAATTGCATTGTTCAAATTTCATTACTATACAATACTTTATTCCTGGTGTTGTGATTTTTTCACGTCAGTGTACATAAGTTTAAAATAGAATACACCAATCAATTGAACATTTTTATTTGGAAGAAGGGAACATTTTAGAAGCACTTCTTTTTATAGCTTAGCTAGAGCAATGTATTTTTTTTTTTTGTCTTTAAGATCTCCGTACGAAAAAGTACTCTTTTTTCTTTTATCAATACCCAGAAAATACAGAAGAAAATCTCAGTATGTTATTATGCTGTGATTGCCACTTATTGCTGTGGACAAGCAAAAATAGATAGTTGTTTTCAAGTAACTCCTGCAGATTTACTTTTAGGGTGTCTCACAGATTTGAATACACGACGTTTCTGATGAAGCGTTTGAAATACAAGAACGAAAACTTTAATTCATATCTTACTCACACAATTCCTGTCTTTTGTGTGCTCTATTTTGAACTGATGAAGTGAATCTGCAATTGTCTCGAATCTGTTTGTAGGAAAAATATTCCAATACGTAAGAAGATTATTATGAATGTTTCGATAAAACAATACACACACAATGTGTATTTTGTGTGCGATACAGTTCAAGTAAGACAAACAATGCAGAAGATTACCTATCGAATAATGAAGGTGAAGGAATCTTGATTCTTTATCCAAATCCCGCTTGAAATCGAAGAATCATATTCTTCTGCCCTTGTTTAGGGAAATTTATGAGCAGTAGTTTAGTTTGAAACACTGTTGATTGGAAGTGTATCGGTGGGTTTCTTTATATAAAGGAGTTGAAGGAACAACAACAACAAAAAATTCTTGGGAATTATTTTTAAGTATGCTTTTGTGGAAATTTTTTTTTGCTAAAAAATGCGCAAATATTAGTGGCGTGTCGAAACACACAAGCAAAAAGTTTCAGACATACAAATAAAATACATTTTTTGCTTACATCATCGTCTCAAAATACTTTTACAGCAATGTTTGTCTTCCCGTAGTTAATAAAAAAAGTAATGGCTGGTTATGGAAGACAGTTTGGTAATGTTAAAAGTAAAGTGTCGCCTGTGATTTTATGTATCTGCTGAAAACGTTGTGATCGTGGGTTTTTTCTGTAGTATTGGGGGCTCTACAAGTGCCAAAATGGTGGATATTCTCTATTTGGATGGAATTGTGTATTTTTGTATTATTCAAATTGTGTTTAATTATTATTCAAATTGTATTTCATTATTATTCAAATTGTATTTCATTATTATTCAAATTGTATTTCATTATTATTCAAATTGTATTTCATTATTATTCAAATTGTATTTCATTATTATTCAAATTGTATTTCATTATTATTCAAATTGTATTTCATTATTATTCAAATTGTATTTCATTATTATTCAAATTGTATTTCATTATAATTCAAATTGTATATTTCATTATTATTCAAATTGTATTTCATTATTATTCAAATTGTATATCATTATTATTCACATTGTATATTTATTATTATTCGAACTGCATTTCTATTATTTAATGTGCTATATATATTCATTTATACACGATACTTAATTTCTACTCATTATTATTATTATTTGCAATTTGTATTTCATATGTATTTTCTGTGTAATAGTTAGTTTTACTGTCATGTCTTTTACCAACGCCATCTACTGTATTTATCTTTTGTGCAATGGCAACAAGTTGTTTGCTCCGAGTTGTTTGTGTAATATGATCTGTCTGGAATGCTCGGTTTTTGTACTGTCCCTCACTACGAAAGGTTATCGCCGCATAAAGCTGCTGGCATTTGTCTATATCTTTGATACGCAAAATTAAAGTTGTTAAGTTTTAAGCCTTTATTAGTTCCGTGTGGCGAATATCCTCTAAATGCATGGTTTATTTCCATAATTAAACTTGGATGCCTTTTAGAATTCTAGGAATTTTGCACAGTCTATCAGTCTAATGGCTACATAGTACATCGCTAGACATATCCCCTCTCGTTTATTACATTTTACGTAGGATCTCTTCGTTCGGTCAGTTCCGGCTACAAAATCGCCACTAATTCTTGATAATTTCAAAATGTTCTATTTACAGATCACGATGTGATTAATTGTGTTTTTGATTCTCAGGTTCAAAATCAGTTGCAAGTGTGGATTGCTGCTACTCCCGCCAAAGAAAATCAATATATACTAAAGTCTGCTTAAACGTTTACCGCCTTTCGTCGGCATGTCAAAGACGCCGCTTTTGAAATCCATTGATTCATCACACTGCCAAAATAAAACACGCTAATTATTTCTAATGCAATAAGTTAAACATACATTCCATGATATATATAAATTTATGTCAAAATTTATGAAACAAGTAATTAACATTACAGACAGAAAAATCGTTTCAGTCGGAACCAATATATAAGAGGCTCACCAAGTCACAAAACATTCATAACTCGCACAACAGAGTTTATGCACGAGATGATTTCCTTAAAAGTTTATTAGACAATTTGAACCCTGATTAGAAATTTTTGTTGAGTTGTCTTCAGAAAATGTTTCAGAATGGAATGGGCTCGCCATTCCTGTCGATAAAGGCACCCTGGTGCGATTCGTTTAGCTTTTCCATGGTCTTGAGCATAGCTGCAATGCTGTCCGAGACCTCGAGTTCGGCAGCAGGTGACCCCATGTCTGTCTTGACCCATCCAGGGCACATCTGAATATCTAAGATACCGCTTTTGGTCAGTGCTGGGGCTATCATTCACATGGCCATATTCGATGCAGCCTACAAGAACAAATAGATTATTTTACGATCATTCATTCATAACCTTTGAATTATTATTACATTTCTTTATAAAAGAACATGTTCAGTTATTATTACTTAGTTTATACATAATATCAGAAATGTGTGATTCCGCAGAATTCAGTTCGGTACTTGTTCTAATGTAAATTAATGAAAATAGAATGGTATGTCAGTGAAGGAAAAATTGCCTTGCTCAAAATACTAATGACGGATTGGCTATTCCAAATGTCTCAGCATAGATTGCTTCCACGTTTGTTAATATCACTCTTTGAAGCAACACGAAGTGACAGTCCTCGTAATTTAGAGCCTCGGTCACCTAAACTGACAATTGACTCTCCAATTCTTCCACACCACGCTAATGTAAGAGAATGTTTCTGCATAAACCCTTCTAATCTGTGGTTTTCAAATGGCACGACGACTCGAGTCAAAAGAAACGATGGTTCCGAGTTCGCGACCTTGACCACTTAAATGCTGCGGCAAAATTTCAACATCCATACAACATGAATGCACAGAAATTTTGCAATAAATATTAATAATTGTAACTATATAATTAACAGCCTTGATATTATTGATAGTAACATTTGATACGGTTAGTTGTTTTCCACTTATACTAGCGATTTGTTACTATGTACTGGATTCAGCTAAAATTCTAAAATTAGGGCGAAATGCGTATAACGCGAAAACGCTTAAGTCGTAATATCGGTTAACAGGAAGTAACGCAACCCTTCCAACAAACTACTACGTATTTACATGCATTTTTGTTCTCTTAATACGAAAAGAAAATCGCTTAACTTAACTCAGTGGCGCAAGAGCCCATGAGGGTCAAGGCCTACTGTGCCAAACTCAGTATACGCGACCTTGGGCCCTGAGGTGCATGAACAGATGTTTCGGTCAGGTGGTCAGCCTGACGTGAAACCCCCAGTGTTAAGTTCCCAAGCAAGCTTGGTGCTCATTTTATCGACCCACTGAATGGATGAAAGGCTGAGTCAACCTTGCCCAGCCCGGGGTTCGAACCTCGGTCCGGTGGGGAAGCACGATGAACTAACCACTCAGCCCCTGGGCTTCAAAAATAATCGCTTAACATGAAAAAATTTCTCTTCCGGAAATAAGCAAAATGCGGAAAACATCAGTAACGAATGTCAGATTTAAGAGAGGTGTGAAATTAAACAGAGGTGGTTTCCCGTGTTTCGTAGAAAATAGGCTACATGCCTTTGAAATACCTTCGGAATAGCCAATGACACGAGCCAGTTTTAGTTATCTAAGCTACTTACCACCCTTCCCTCCTACACACAAAAACATCTCATCCCCCATTAGTTGGCTTTGGAATTCGGCGGCGAGTACTTCGCAGTGTGAGTAAAAATCAGTAAGTTTGGTTCACGATTTTTTTTAGTAGCACAGTGGGGAAGAGCTTAGGAGGAAAGTTTACTTTTATTTCGTTTAAAGTGAAGATGGAGCTTCTTAAAGCTGTTGATAAAAAACAAGACGGAAACGGAAATCTGTGAAGATTTTGGTATTGCTAGCTTTGCATTATTAACAATATTTTTAAAAAAAGAGAGCAAATTTTGGAAATGTTTGAACGGAATAAGTTCTTGTGAATGTTTGTGTTTCAATGATTTTTATCAAATACATGCATATATACACATCTTTGTGAATAAAACGTGTTCTAATAAACAATTTAGTTTAATACATGCATTTTTTTGCAATACCCTTTAACACGAAATTCTTTTGTAGCGGCTGCATCTTCTATTCGCTGGCCACGCGCAATCTGAAAATACTGTAAATATCATATTCATCGGAATGGCAACAGTGTGAAAGTTTCGATTTGCTCAAACAAAGTAAATAAATACCCAGTATATTATAACCTGCTGATAAGTACCTTCTTTATCAATTAATAACACTGCAAAAGTATATTCGTAAGCGATAGATCTATTCACGCTTCACTTTCAACCAGAAAAATTATTTTAGTCCCCTCAGTTTCGAGTGAAACGATTTTCACTGTGTTTGGTATCTTATAGGCATAACGTATTTTATAATCAAGTTCGTTTTTTTTACTAAGCCTTTCTTTATTGTCAACCTATTTCTGTGGATCACAAAATCCAATAACCAAACGACGTAATTTCGAAACCCAGCCAAGTGATGAGATCGACATTTGAGCTGATATCACGGTGAGCCACTAATACAGTCAAAAGCGTCGAAACTATATCACTATTCTGATTCGCCATGTTTCAGTCCCATGATGGCTTTTTGAATCAAATCAGCTATACCATAGAAGAAAGCGATTCGATTCATTTAAATAAAGTTATGTTAAGAAACAATATAATGGTCAGTTAACCGTTTTCGTATAACAATAGAGTCCAAAAGGCATTTTTATAGTACAGTAGAACGTTGTTTATCCGAACGTTTATTAACCGGAGCGCCAAATATCCGAACCAAAGTCCGGATACGTTTTCGAACGGTGCAATGCTCAATAGAGGTTTCGGGTGAGGCAAAAAGTGACGGGAAAACCCAAAGTAAGGGATATTTGGAGAATTTCAGTTATGTGATTTGGTTAACATCTACGCGGAATGTAAGGTCAGTTTGTTTCCAAGTGAGGGGGTGTACACGTGCTCTTTTGTTGAGTTTTGTTGACGTAGAAACCTGGAAGCAGAAGACAATGGATTCTAAATGATGACGAGATTGTGACTTCCGTGCAAGAAAATCCAACCCTGTTGACGATGAAACGGATGAAGACGAGAACAACAACAACGAAAGTAGAAAGGGTGCATCAAATGCTGACGCGTTTGTTGCGTTAGAGACAGCTATGGAGTGGTTCTAACAACCATGAGAGTGCTGTCCTACTCAACTACTGCTGCTCAAGAGAATCAGAGACCTCGCAGCGAAAACACGAAGGTGTACAATGGTACAGCGAAAAATAAGAGATTATTTTTCACAATAAAGGTAAATTGCGACATTTTTCACCTATTTTGCTTTTTCTTCAAGCACGTTTCCCACCAGTGATGATTTTCAATATTCGTATAGTGTCCTGTTTCATATACTGCATGGATCGCGTTCGGTTATCCGAACAATCGTTATACGAACGGTGCTCGGTCCCAATTGAATCGGATAAACGACGTTCTACTGTACCTCACTCCCTTGATTTCTACCCTGTGAGGATTGTTCCCGCAAAGAAGAAGCAAAGATCCCGTATAATAAATAAAACACAGATCACTTACTTTGCTCACTCTGTAACCTACAGCAGCGTGAATAACTGGAAAATCGAAGGTGGCTGTTGTGATGGATCCGTTACCCGCAGAAATATTCACGACGGCCGATCGGGACACGCTCAGTTTCGTACCTTCGCTTCTGTCGGCTGCTTTCTTCAGCAATGGCAAAAATTCCTATGAAAACATTTTCCCGATTGCATAAATGAATGTTTTTTTTTTCTAAAAAATGGTTTAAAATTTGTCATGGAAAGTTGCTTAAATAGAAATCTAGAAATTTATTTGACCAGAAAATTAATAAGAAAAGAGAATAAATTAGCATGAGCTTGTGAATAAGCCTAATTGGTATTTAGGTATAATAACGTTGGCCACAATTCTGTCAAATAAAAAAAAAGTCTCGAAATCTTAGGTTGTGCTGCCAAAAGCGGAATACACTAGTCCAGTTGCAAGTTAAAACAATCTTATTCACACATGCTACATAAAAACCATTTTTATTGGTTCTAACGTTTCTGTGTGTGTGTGTGCGTGTGTTACACACATACACACACACACACACACACACATATATATATATATATATATATATATATATATATATATATAAAACACATTATTTATAATTTTTATAATAGCATTCTTTTTTATCTAAAGAAAAATTATTAGAACAATTTGTTACGTAAGAGAAAACAGAGGAATATTGCTAAAAATATAGTTCAACGCACAAATACTCGAAAGTTTATGGCTCTTAGAGAAATGGTCAGATAGAAACATCGCGAATATGCGAGATAAAATGTATGTAGTTGAATGCATACATTAGATATGGATGTCTTCTGAAGCAATCTATCAAGAAAATATATCAAGTGAAATTTACAAAACAAGTTATAACTTCTATTTAATCAAAGAGTTTGGGAAGTATTTCGAAAATGGGAATCGTTTGAAATTGGAGATATAATAAAATAGGAGAAATTATGTATCCTCGAATCTTCAGTATAGTTATAGTTTCAGGACTGTACAATTAATAATATACATGACAACAATGTGTACATGTTACTGTGTAAAGGATGTATGTAAGGATATGTAACTGTTTAAAGGATTTGGATCATATCCTAAGAAGAGACAGAACATACACATATCATCGAACTGCTCTAAAATATTTTCTAAAAATTGATCCCCATTGCCTCATTACTTTAATTGGAATATTTCCATTCCATTGGAAATCCATTTGTTGTGTCAAGTGGATCAACATTTAGATTTTTTGTAAAAAAATTAAATCATTTTAATATCTATTAAACCCGATTTGTTTTCCTTTAGGAGGATAGAGCCTCTGTAGGTTGAAGTCCCTTATAGTAAAAAAAAAATCAAAGAATTCTAAAATGTACAAGTTTTGCGAAATTTGAATTAAACTCCTAAAAACGCATTGATGTTTTTTTAATTCAGAGATAGAGAGAAACCTTTCATCCATTATAATGCGTTTTCAACTGTGGATCACGTTCTTGTGTATAACATTATTTATCGACAACTTAAAGTGTAATTATTCTCACATATTGGATTGAAGTTTGAAACACAAAATCCAGGTATTGATACAATTTGGTATCATTTTTCACTCCGTCCCCAAAGGTGTAAACTAAATTAGGACTTAACTCCCGCGTTTTCTTTCAAACAAGCGTCTAAAAAACTTTATATACATATATACAGTTGAATTCAAACCAATCGAAAACCCTATCTCTAACTTACTGAAACATTCACAAACCCATTCCTTATTTGGGATAAACTTTGTGAATATTTCAGTCCATAGAATAGAAAGACACAGACAAAATTTGACATTTGCAATGGAAAACTTTTCTTACCTGTACAACCATAAATGGTCCAACAGTGTTGGTGTGGAAGTGTATCAAGAAGCTCTCCTCCGTAACCTCGGGAAAGCCTTGGAGTTTGGCAAACCCAGCATTGTTGATGAGAAGATTGAGACCTCTTATGCCCACTTTGTCCTGGACTACCTTCTGAGCTGCTTTGATGTCCTGGAGCTTCGTTACATCTGTGCAACACCGCATAAAATTAATTTCAAAAAACGAAAGACATAAATAAAGTACTAATCCTAAGAGTAAAAACTTCGTAGAATAAAATTTCCACGTGTATTTTTAAGAAGTCTCAGGACCCTTAGCAGATATCCGTGCACTCGAAAAAAAACATACTTCTTCAAACTAATGAAACTTATAGTAATAAAACAAAACATAATCAATTGAAATTTTTACCATATGATAATCATATATATATTTACATTATTTCTCAAATTTTCAGAGAATTTGAGACAAAATTTAAAAGTTATTAAGAAATATAAATTGGACAATTTTTCAAAAATATGAAAATCAGTATTTTACACCGCGCAGGACTCCAAAAGTACAAAATTGATCAAAACTTACAAAATTAAATTTACCTGGTATAAAAATGTTCACTTTTGAGGTTATACAAACACTTTTAAGAAATTCAGAAAAAAATACTTTTTAAGGTAACAGAACACCTTCGAAGAAAATTTTTTGAATTAACCTGAATTTTGCCTGTTAATGCATATTTTATGACCTTATGGGTCTTTAAAATCAGAAAAACACCCAAGTGTAAAGTCTTGTTAGTGCACATTTTTTCTGTGAAAGGGGTATTTTATGAAAAAATAAGCAAAAATAAGACTTTACGCAAAACATGATAACTGAAAATAAAATAAATATATTGACATTTTGTAAATTGAATAATATAGCATACAACCTTATCTAGGGAATAGACACTTATTTTGGTAATATAACCATTACGTGAGAAGCTATTGTGTTTCGAGCTTCTTAACGTTTAAATTTTCTTTAAAAGCTATTGTAATTTTCACTTTATTGCTGTATAAAAAAATGTCTACTCAACATAAAATCTTAAGAGAGGTCTATTCCCTGTATTAGTATTTAAAAAACATATATATAAAATTTTTATTTCATCCAAGCATAACTTTTTGAGATATTGTGTTTTGCGGTAAGAAAAAATGTAAAAAAACTCATTTTGAGAAAACGACAAAAATAACATTAAACTAATCTGATTACAAGAAAAACACTTACTTTCTTATTAAAATTCACCAGATTTATAATTCTCTCCATCTTTAACTTCTAAAACAATATTTTTTTTCTTTTTAAGGGCTCTTAAAATTTTCCTATGTTTCTTTGTTTTGGGGTCTGCGTTATGAATCGATTCACGGGTTCTGCATTTATCTAAATGTTTATATCCCCGTAAGGTAAACACCCCAGGATTTTCAATATTCATCTTATTAAAAACTTTGAGGCACCCATTTAATCCCTCATTGAAATGTATAACAGCATCATACGACCCAAATTTAATTGTTTTGAGCGAAACAAATACTTCTTTCGGAACTTTTTGCCAGACTATTCCGTTAAAACACTCATTTGCATTTTGCGTGCGTCCATGTAAGCACTTACTTAATATCTGTTTGTCGCATAGTTCTAAATATACTGGTTTAATTTTATTTAAAACATCATTTGATAAACCAGCATATTTTGTGGTACATTTTGTTCCATTTGCCACCCCCCGCTGAAAATAACACCAGCTGTCTTTCCCTATTGGGCACTGACCATGCATCGGTTTCTTATCACTTGATGCACAGTGATATAACGCAGCAATTACATTTTGCTGCATGGCATGTAAGTTACCGACATTACTGCGTACAGCAATTCCGTAGTAATTTTGAAGTCGGTCGATAAAATTATCAGTTAATTTGCCTTTACCAGACAGTCCTTTAGTTTTTGTTTTTAGCTTTCTTAGACGCGAGCCCACTCTCTTTTGTACATGGCCAATGCACTCAAACTTTGTCACACTGTTCATTCCATAAGTGTCTTTCACACTCATGAAAGCTTTTGAATCACCATCCCCGTAATATTGCGTGTATTGAAGTCTGCGGTTTTTTTCTGAACGAAGAAATATTCGTGAAGCCCCCACAATTTCCATTTTTGACGAAGATCCCGTGAAGTTACACTGACATATGTGGTCGGCTTTTGACGACTCATATTCAGAGTTTCTTGGCATAGTCTGAAGTCTCTTACATGTAGGACAGTAGGACGACATAACTTCTACGTCTAACACCTTACCAGTATCAACTGATATTGCAGCAACACAACCATTCATAGACGTATAGCCTCTACGGTGCCATGTGCCATCCACAGATATGCCACATTTTACAAAATCAGATGAAAAATTTTCTTTTATATCCACAATTTCAGTAGCAGCTTTTTTCATAGATTCCTCAGCTACTTCCTGAACCACTTTTAAAAGCTTTGCTTCCTGATTTTTGAAAGCAGTTTTTGTCAGTCGAGGCAAATTTAATGTTGAGCATAATTTAAATGCACCAGCAAAACCCTTGCCTATCTGCCGCATACCATATACTAGCCTGGTATTTATGACTGGTGCATTTACAACTTTTTTTGATGAAGCAAATGCAAAGAAAAAGTCACAGCATTTACATTTTAGTGTAAAATGAGAGCATAATCTATACATGGAATCCTCAAAAAGCTCTACTTTTTCAGCAAAACATTTTGGGCAGCAAAGTTGAGAAAATGCATCCACAATAAGCTCAAGATCAATGATTCTGTTACCAAACAGAGGACCAGGCATTTCTTCTGCAGTTGACATACTCTCATTTCCCAATTTTGAAGAACTAGCAGTGCATTCAGGAACAGGTGTTGAATTGCTGTTATTTTCGGAAATTTTTGTATATTTATTTCCAAAAAATTGTCTCTTACGCTTTCTAGCAATACTTTTAACCATTTTCAAGCAAAAATAAAACAGAATAGAATTATTTTTTAACTTTCTACGCTGTCGATTCTTTCAGTATGAAAATCAAACATATATGTAAACAAAGTCACTAAACAACAAATTTGATGCCAGATTTCCTACATAAAAAAGGAAAAATGTATTTCCAAATACATTTATATTTATTCTCAAATATTCTATTTTAATTTCTGACAAAATATTTGTATATTAATTTTCATATTTCATGTCATATACCATGAAAGAGAAACGTAAACAAACAATTTGGGCCACTTCCGGTTAGCAGAAAGGCATTTCCGGTCAGAGAAATTCATGATCAAGTAATATTAAAAAAGCTGTAACTTGGCTTCTAATTAAGCTAGAAACAAAATTTTTACAGATTTCGAAAGATAAAAGATTGAATTTTAATATTTGATCAAAAACGAAAAATCGATATTTTGACCGAAAATTGAGTTTTAAAGGTGTTCTGTCACCTTAAAAACAATTTTGCAAAATTTTTAAAATTTTAAGAAGAAAAAAATTTAAATTCTAATACAAAAAATTCTATTAAAAATTTTTTTTTTTTTGATAATTGTTATATAAGCTATGAAGAGCCTTATTTTGAACACGCGTGTATGAAATTTAAAATTGATTAGTTTCCGAGAAATCCTGTACGCAAGGTAAAATTTTTTATTTTCAGAAAAATGAAGTTAAATGCAATAAGGAAAGAGATAAGGTTTTTGTTTAAGTTATTTCTCAATAACTTCGGAAGTTTTCACAGTATGAACAAAATTTTGGTATCAAAATGCTCAGAAATGTTAAGGCTTTAACAAATAGGAGTTTTCAAGAAATTGAAAAAATTGCAATTTAAGAGTTTTAGATCTCTTAATATAACTGAAATAATTTCAACTCGTACATGTTAATTTGAGTTGTTGATTTTATTGATCTTATTTTGGCCAAGCCACTCCAAACAATCTTTATTTTACAAGTGTTCATGCACATAACACAAGTAAAATAGCGGCTGTGATCACAAGTTAAGAAAGAAGGAAAAGTTAAATATATTGGCTGGAATCTCACAGGTTTCTTAAAGTAGCAATGGGCTAACATTTTATATAAGTGGACCAAATAAAAAATTGAAAGGTTTGTAATATTTTGAAGATAATATATTTAAACGCGAAAAAAATACCCGTGTTAAAAAGTAGAAAATAAAAATAAACTCCATAAATATGAGCTTCTAATAAAGAAATTTTTTTTTCTAAAACTCACCCATTTTATATATAATCAAGATCACTACAGAACTTTTTGCAGCATCTCTGATGCTTTCCAGATCCTGAAAAATAAAATGAAATTTAAGAGCCTACAGACAAGACGCGAAAAATAATTTATGAATACTCTTAATAATTATTCTGTTGCCTATTGGCGAGACAACATGGTTTAAGGTTTGAGTTAAAGTTTAGTCGGTTTAAGCCATAAAAACCAGCTAATTCAGAATACGCCTTTGAGGTTTAGATTTTATGGACGCGAAACACAAATTTTTCTGTACCATTCAAAAGAAGGGCCATTCATCATGAATTTTAACTGGGTGGAGTTTCCAAAGCACCTGGTGATTGGCCTCAGAAATAATACTAGAGAAACTGGAGACGGGGAAATCAGAGTTATATTAACGTCGAACTTTAAAGCTGCACGGGGGCTATTGGCGGCGAACCTCGTCATTTGGAGACATGGCCAAGAGATAAGAACCACACCTGAGCAGGCATCCCTCTTTTCTAGCATCCACACCACATCAATGGGATGACGTTTAAGACTCGACAGATTTAAAGTGCATCGTTCCCATCTACTCGGGGGGTCTTCAGCGGCACTTGGTGATATTGGCGACTAAAGTGCTGAGGATGATAGATGACCTCACTCTCTTTACTTCCTCATGGTAAATGAGAAAAGAAAGATTTAATGTGCCGCCTCTACACTCATGGTCTTCAGTGTCATTATGATTCGAACCTATAACTAGACGGTAAAAGTATCAAACACGAGCTCTAGATAATGATCAAGGCAGCTACCGTGACCTTTACTTCTCTTAAAATACGGTATTACTCTAACTGAACTCAGTGGCACAACAGTCCTTAGCCCTTCATGACCTTGGGTACTGAGGTCATGAGCAGGTCAGGAGGTCAGTCTGACGCGAAACCCTAAGTGTTTAGTTCCCAATCAAGCTTGGTACTGATTTGTCGAACCACTGAAGGGATGCAAGGCTGAGTCGATCTTGCCCAGCCGGGATTCGACCCTAGACCTGTGGTGTGGAAGTGCGATGTATGGTATTACAGTGGTGCAAATTTAATGAATCTCCAAACATAAAAATAGAAATGATGAAAGATATTAATATTTCAATGGTTGTACGTTATCTCGTATATTCCTCATTATGAACTTGTTTGCATTATTTCACTTATTGTGTGTGTGTGTTTCTTTTATGTTTTTGAACGAGCTCATTTTCACATGCCAAGTTTTGACATGGACTCGGCTCTGATATCGTTCTTTTCTCTTGACCGAGGTTCAAAATCCCAAAGTCCGTCACCAATATCCTTCGTGTTGCTTTACAGAGGGCGATGTTAACTCCTGACTGCCGATTTAAAATTACACAATTTGCTCCCAAATGCCACCGTTTTTCACGCAGGTGCGCATATGCAGTGTATTGGAGAGGGGAGGGGTGAAAAGTACAGATAAGCAAATTTCCTTCTAAAATAAGTAAAATCATCACAAACACTTTCACGGTCATTTTATTGCATTCAAAAACTTTCGGAATAGTTTAACTTACAGCACCGCAAAGAAAAAATCGTATTTCGGAATTTTGGAAAGACGTATATATACGTTTAGGGCATTTGACACATTGGCTGGGTGAGACGGATATTTACGCCGGCGGCAGTTAAAGGGTTAATATACACTCACGCCAACTGCCAAGAATAGAAGAAGGGAAAGTAATTGTTTTTTACTCGTAGATGCTCGTTTGGATTGGACGAGGGGAAAAGCACATATCGCACATATCTATGAGACTGAGAAGATTGATAAGACATTTTATTGGTTTACAAAAAAGATAATTTTATCACTTACATGAAACAGACAGGTTCCTTTGTATTGACGGTTTAGAATATTTGAATGTTATGTAAGAGAAGATGTATATATGTAAATGGGTTCAATGTAAGATCTGTGTGTGCGTTGAGAGGGGGAAATTGATGTTACGGTTTTTAATAAAATTTAGATGTATGGTTTATATAACTGGGTTTTGAAATTATTCTTCCATTTTACCGCTGTGAGAAGGGACATTGAGAATGATATCGAACTTTTCAAAGTGACATGAAAACAAATCTCAAGATGCGGAACGAAAAGAATATTCAATATGAATTAATAATATAAAAATTGAGAAACTTAGTCAGTTTTATCCTAAAATAAATACGATCACAGCTATGGCGTGAAAATAAAATAGCCGCACCTCTGTTTTATGAATCACTATTTTACGAATTTCTCTATTTTTCGAACTTTTTCCTCGAACCAAGAACACACACACACACATTTCACGATTTTCTTCAAAAAATAACCTCTAAATAGCGAAATGCATTTTCTACTTAGCGAATTTTCACTCTTGTAATCCGACGTTTTCTCAATTTTTTGAAAATATTTCTGGACTTTCGTGTGATGAAATGATAAAATTATTTGAAAAAGTTCGACGCGGATTACAATGAAGAGAAAATACGCCTGAGAAGGTTTGGGTGCATTGCAAAGATACGAAGCTTATTATAAGAGAAAACGTTTTTCAAACAAAATTAACAGACTTAGCCAGTAATTAAATTTAAGGGAGCATGTAAACTTGCTTAAAATTACTAGTTAAAAAAATTATATGTTTAAAGGTTTCTTGTAGATTTAAAATTAGGAAATGTCTTTAAAATTCTTTAATTTAAATATTAAATATTTTTTAATTGAAAATACAATGTATTTAAGGACAATGATTTTTTTTCTTACAACTTTTTTTGATAGTTAAGCTCTGTAAAATTAATACACAAAAAAGATTAGAGTTACTACTTCATTTAATAATAATAGTTTTTATGAATTAAAGTTTGTTTTAAGTGACTTCTAAGGTCTATTGAAAGATGAATTTGTATGCAATGAATTTTCCTCACAAAGAAGCTTTTTTCAGGATTTAGCGACTTCGTGAGTTCCGACATGAATTGAATTGAATCTTTATTAAAGGATTATGGGTGCGTCAAAACGGGTCGCTATTTTAAAACAAGAAAAAAATGCCATATTCGGCAACAACGTTAGGATAAAACCTTAAATATGCATTTTTGACAAGACCTGGTACACAAAAGATTGGAAATGGAGAATATTTTTATTGATAGACGTGAGGATAGAAAACACACGCGCTTTCACTATAAGCAAAGTCTCAAATGCTAATTTTAGTTTTTTAACGTTCATACAAAACATTCTATATTCAAATAGTTCGTTCAGATTTATTCAAGTTTAATGATTCGAAAACAATCAATATTTTTTGCTTTTGTTAATTTTTGCTATTTAATTAAAATATTTTAATGATTTTTTTATTTATATTTTAATTTTTGATTTTAAAATATAATTCGAAAAAAAAATTAAATCGGTCCAATATTTTGTTCACACAGCAATTTTCACCCCGAACTAATACAATTAATAATGTATTCTATAAAAAAATATGCTTAACTATAATATATATTGTTTAGAGTTTAGATGAATGAACAGGAGGGGGTGGTAAAGCGAGGTGTTTTTACAATCAATTTAAACAGGTAAGAACGGTATCGAAGACACCCCACACTGACCTAGATCGAGCTTTCATTCCTGTAAGTAGTAAATACGAATTGGGAGGGGTGGCCAATTGAATCAGTTGTCGAACGAATTCCAATCCAATGCCCCTGTTAGCGCCTGCACTAAAACACTCTCTACTTCCATTGCTTTTACTGTCGTTCACTTGAATAACAAAAAAAAATCGCGAATAGTTATTTTAGCATCTACTTTATGTAACAGATTATTCTACGCGTGTGTTGTGTTGAACGATGATTGGCGCTTATGGTTCACGAAGGACGAATTTTGTTTCTCATTTCCTTCTTGTCTTTCCCACTAATGACGTCAGGCGATAAAGAAGGCGATTGACAAGTATGCCCATCTCTCCAGCAGCAACCAACAAAAGATTTAATCTGCATTTTTATCGCGAAACACGATAAACTAAAGAATTTTTTTTCCAGATATTTTCCTTGAAATTCACTTGAATATTTGAATGCTTTCGGGTAGAGGAATACAAAGTGAAGTAATTGTACATTATAACTTTTTCTACTATAACACATTTCTAAGGAATCCGATTACCCTAAACTGTGAATTTTGTCAAAAATTGACGAATTTTTTTATGATTTTATTTTATAGGTCATCTTATTAGCTTTATAAAAGATCAAGTTTATTATTTTCCATTCACTAGAACAAAAACTGCAAGTGTTTTAGTAAAAGCAGAGGCCCTATTTTAAGCAATATGTCATACTTTAAAATGCATTTTAATGGAAAAGTGTTTTTTTAAGTGCTCAAACGGTGACAGCGATTGCTCAAAAAGTTTTGAAATAATGAACTGAAATTTGTGTGTGTATGTTCTGTTTTATAGTAGAAGTGTTTTAAATTTCGGACTTATTAATTACTGTTTTGTTACAAAATTTACAGTCTCTTATGTAAAACTAATATAAAATGTTCTGGTTTTTGTTAAAATTAAAATATATTTTATCCTGAAGGTATTTTCAAAAATGAATTGCAAAGCAACACATCAAAATTGAAAATTTACTCATAAACTTTTTGTACAGAATGGCCCCATTTATGTAATTTTTTGTAAATTTTTATCCATATTTTCCCATTTTTGTAATAATACTTTCTTTTTCTCACCTTAATTTTATTTTTCTTAAAATGAGTACTAAATAAATCTAAAAAACATACACAAAAAAAATTCCTATTTATCCATTTTTTTAAAAAAGTTGTCGCAAGTAGTCGGATATAAGCTTATTAAGCTTGTATAAATATAAATTGGGTTATATGTTATGAAAATCAACAGAAAAAAATATAGCATTAAGTTAGTTTTTAAAACAATAAGTTACATAAACAAAAATTACCGTTTAGCTATCCCATTTTTAATACAAAAATAATAGCAAAATGTATATATATAAGTCATTCGCCGGACATAAGAAATAAATTTCTACATGCACCTAAATGCTGCTTATCTAAAGAAATAATGTAACTTAGGTTTTTACTTGTAGAATTTAGTACGCTTCACCTATTCAAATGTTCACTTTCATTTGTTTTCTTTTTTGCCCACTTTAAGGCAAGCAAAGTATGATTTTTCTTGTTACAATTGATACTCCATAGGATTTTTTGGGACTTCTTAGAAAATAAGATTAACTTCCTCTAGGATTTACACCGAACGATTTATTTACACCATTTTGGAACAACGCGGTACACGAATGTAACGAAATTTTTTTAAACTTTAACTCTGCTGAAAGGAATTGTACGATGGATACAGGATTTACAGAAACAAATTCTTTCTCTCTCTTCACATATAAAGAAGGAAATGCTAATTATTCCTTCAATAATCTGAGCAGATTAGATATAAATGACAAATTAGGAAATATATATATGTAATTTAGTACAAGCCGTCGGTTACGCACTGATAAACGGAAGAACCATTAGAACATCGCCAAAAAATTACAAATTTGTAAATCTAGTTGCAAAAGTCAGAATTAGCAGAATAACATTGATAATAAAAGTTAAATTCTAAGATTTCTTTGAGGTTGTAACGTCTGACGCACTCAATGCAAATAATTCAAATAAAATAGCCGATTCATATCTTAAACAACTAAATTAATAACGCGCAATTTACAATTTTTGAAAGTTTACAAACTTGAAGCCCTTTTTAACAATCTCAGATCTCGTTATGCTTCTTATCTCAAACTCTCTCTGGGATCTCATTCAGTTTAAAAATTTGATTTCACTTACAATTGTGTGTTTGCCATCTTCTCCATAGAAATCTTTCATGGTAGGACTGAGATTTAAAAGAAATTACTGAAATAGTACGTTGGCTGTTCTTAAGTAAAAAAGGTCAATTTGCTTTTAAAAAAATAACGACAATATTTGTTTTAAAAAACCTTTATTTTAGGATTGTACAAACTTTTGGCCTATTTTTCTACTTAGTTGCTGATTTTATTAATGCACTTGTAATACCTTAAAACTACGTTTTGAAAACCCTATTCGAAGAAGTCTGCCGCCTGGTCTGACACCCAAGAATTCACGGTCGTTTTCACTTCTTCGTTGTCACTGAAGTGCTTCCGCCAAGACTGTGTTTGAGGTACTGGAAAAGCATTGAAAAAAAAACCAGCGCTGCATTATGTCAAAAGGTGTTTTTCTCCTACTCGACAACGCAAGGTCCAACACTTCTCGAACTTGGGAGTTTTTCTGAGCATGCACTATACAGAGCCCCAACCTTGCTCCCAGCGATTTTCACCTTTTCCGGTACCTCAAACACAGTCTTGGCGGAAAGCGCTTCAGTGACAACGAAGAAGTGAAAGCGGTCGTGAACTCTTGGCTGTCCAACCAGGGGCAGACTTCTTTAAAGAGGGTTTTATAATGTAGTTTTAAGGCATGACAAGTGCATTAATAAAATCGGCAACTATATAGAAAATAGGCAACGATATGTACAATCCTAAAATAAAGGTTTTTTGAAACAAAAAAATATTATCATTATCTATACTAATATATAAAAGAAAGAGTTTGTGTGTCTGTTGTGTGTTTCACCTATTCCGACCAAATTAAGCAACCAGGAGTATGAAACTTGGCATGTAGAAGCTATAGGTCGTTATGCTATTAACCTCGAAGAGTTTTTTTCGAAATTCACTTTAGATTTTTTTTTTAATTAAATTTTTATGCATTTTTTCAGTTAAATCGAGATATGACGTCATCAGCCATGCCAAGTCTTAACTTTGGGAAAATTAATGTTTCGAGCTGTTTTGGGGGGAATTTTAGCACATTTTATTGTAAATTTACTTATTTATGGTTGTATTTATTCGTTTTTTTTTAACTCTTAGTGGAAGAATTACATTTGTTTTCGAAAAAATCATCCTAAAAAATGTTTCTTCTAAATTTTTTTTCCGATTGGCAACACTAATTTGATAACAGTTGGAAGATGCATTGGTTTTTCAGCTAACAATAACTAAATTGAATTCGTTTAATGTACACTTTTGTTTTGCTTATATTTTGAATGATTATTCCGAACCATTTCTGGGTTTAGATTTAAGTTTGTTGTTTCTTTTTCAGCTTGAAAATATCTGATTTGTGTGTAGTCAATTGTATTTCTATTGTAATTTCTGTTTTGGTTTAAGGCAGCGTCACATTTATTATTCTTTTTTTCATTTGACCTTCACATGTATTCATTTGATTCTTCTGTATTGTTTCTGGTTTTAGATTAAACTTTGTCATTTATCTTCCAGAATTTCTGATTTTTTTTGTGGTCAGAGATTTCATGTTATTATTTTTTTTACAATAATTCTAAGTTGAATTGGTTTTAATATGCATTTTTATGGTTTCAGTTGTTAATGTTGATTGTTTAGATGTTTGTTTAAATGTTGTAAT
>BMAO01022342.1:0-41446 GCA_019973975.1 Trichonephila clavata | reverse complement strand
GCAGTATCACTTCGGTAATACCCTATGCAACAATAAACACAGCCTTCAGATGATAGAATGTTGCACACACTGTATACGTGTCATTATAAATGTGGTTTGTTAGTTCGAGCCCATGTTTCTTCTATTCCATCCTTCCTCTGCAACTTTCACCTTCCTTTTTGTACTTGTTCAAAGGATGATGTTTAAGTGCATAATGGTACCGGGTGAAGCTGTATCTAGGAAAGAAGTGTCAAGCACGTGACCTGTGGGCATGTGGTCCATCAGTAGGAAAGTCGCGGCCTACCTATTCTTTTTTTAAATTATTAAATATCAAGCTTTTAAAAGTTTTTCATCTTGAAATTTATTTCGATACATTAAATAGATGTAAAACGAAAATGTTCCTGGGCATATTTGTTAGCATATTCATTTCAGTTGTCTTTTTAATTAGAGTTTTTAAAGTTATTTAGCCCTTTCTCATTTAATTTTAAATAAACGAGGTGTGATAGGTTTTAAATAATTTTATTAAGATGTTTTCCAGTTATTTACAATCAGATCAATCTTATATTTTTGTAATAAAGCATCTTTAATTAGTATACAAATATTTCACTTTGACTTGAGATGAATTTTTTTGTTTTGACTTACTTTGAATAATTAAGAATTCTTTTCTCAGTCCTCTGATAAGTTTATTCACCATCAGCTGTAAAAAACAGAATATAAATATTAAAACTGAAGCAGAAATTGATATTAGACATTGACTGCTACCATATCATCATCAGTATAAACGATGCTAAATGAAAAATAAAGTTGAAAAAGGTGTATTTATTTATTTACTGTAATTATCATATGAATATTTGTTTAAGAGCATCCTTAATAAATATGAATTATTTTATCGAAGTTTTATTTCTATTTTTGGAGTATACTATGATATCTAAATCTTATAACTAAATTAATTTAAATATCCCTAAGGCTGCAATTATTTTCATGTTTATCATCATATGTAACATAGAGTATTCGTGTTTTCTTTTTCACAGCATACTAGCAGAGAAAAAGAAGAAGAAATTTACATGTATTCCTAAGTAAAATGTTGTGTCTAAAAGGGGAGAAAGCTTTTTTTTTGGCTAGAATTAGTAAAATTTGGAGAAAATTTCATAAATCGAGGGAGGAGGATCAAGGAAAAATTACTGGGTTATAATACTTCTGAGATAAATGAAATAATTATGGTCTTAGATTAGTATTTTAAGCTCTTTTCACTTATCATTAAACATTAACAGCTGCATTAAATTTATCCATCTTATCAAATACATTCAAATCACAAGTAAGAAGTTAAAGTACTCAAAAAAATTAAGATAAATTTGTTCACTATAAATGTACTTTTAAAAATTCTTGTTTTCAAAAAAAAAAAAAATTGTGATTTTGACTAAACAGAAAAACATTTTTCTTCCGTCGTGCTTTTTTTTAATTTATTATTTAAATAAAATGACAACAACATTTTGCATTTTTATGGAACGTTAATATGTGTAATATAATGTAACTGAAATTAGACAAAATGCCGAAAAATAGACGCTTACGTTTGGAACTTATCTGAAAAGTACTAGAATGCCATGAAGTTCAACTGATGTAAGCTGTAAAGAACATTTTTAAAAAAGTGCTCTATTTGCAATAAATGCACAAAAAACTCCCGTGTAACAAGGAATAATGTATTTATATTATAAAGTCATTGCAGTCGTCAAAAAAATTATACTCACTTGATAACTTTCGCATTTTTCATCATAGCTAGACAAACTGAATGCTTCTATTAATAGCTTAAAGATAATTGAATTTAGATTTTCAATGCGTTAACTATACAACTTCTAATACAAATTTTTTTTCCACAAGAAGCCTAGTTTTTTGAGAATCATCTAAATAACCTATATTCTAAATTTCATTTGAATACAGACATTTTTTTTCATTAGATGGAGTTGATTCCCTTTTCTTAAAATTTCGCTTAACCAGTGGGTCGATAATTGAGATTTGTTTACAACTCACGAAGTCTGAGTGATGTTCCAACGTAATTTTCTCATTTTAATATTTCTCTAAGTAAGAGAAACCCATAAAAATGCTGCAATTGAGATCTATGTGATATGATACATTAAAATATATATGAGAGTCAGGTATTGTGGAATAGTCAGGTAATACTGAACACCCAGATTTTGGCTCTGTTTGTGGCTGCTAATTAAAAGGAAAACCTTGAAGTATTGACGAAAGACTCTCATGATGTATTGCAGTGAGAGTTGTGACCACTTTTTGTTGTTATAGTTCATTCG
Organism: Trichonephila clavata; assembly: GCA_019973975.1. NCBI lineage: Eukaryota > Metazoa > Arthropoda > Arachnida > Araneae > Nephilidae > Trichonephila > Trichonephila clavata. Next base: position 39,164 of record BMAO01022342.1, on the reverse strand, counting down.
CTACATAAAGTGTGTTTTGCGAATTTCAAAATTTTTTGCAGGTATGTTTTCAAACATTTTAACCTGCTAGTGCATATGTGACTTGAAGGCATTATGGTATCATCTTCACAATTTTTTTGATTTTTAAGGAAGGTTGCATCGCGGAACAGAATCAATGAGCTTATGGGCTGTTCATGGATGGGCTAAGTATGGATGACTATTCACTCTAAATATAGTTCTACAGTTTCTCTTCTGAGAGTCTGGTGGTAAGGATGCATGCAAAGAAGGACTGATCCAAAAATCGCTTATTGAAAAAAATATGAATGAATACCTGTATGCGGGGAAGACCATGGGCTCTGGACCTCGTCCTGCTCGCAAATGGCACTAGATACGTCCTGATGGAAAGGTTGCGCCATCAACCATAGCAGGTCAATCATTTATCGTTGAGTTATCATGGTACTCTGATACGAGCCACTGGTGATCATCCATCGCGTAGGCATAAGTGCCCCAAACCATGAACCAAAGTTTTCACCTGATACGACAAAAGGGGTGCAGGTTTGACCTGTCTCTCTACAATGCCTAACATGCGAGGCAAATTTCATTTCTGAAGAAGGAGCACTGTTAGCTGAATAACATGAGTTTGCATAATTCATTAGCCCGCGATCACTCGCTTGGGGTGCTGTGTACACCGCAGCAACAAAAAACGCTTTCTAGAATTCCACAAAGAATGCGCAGAACCGCGATTTTTTCAGTAGCTGCACGTTTGGGTCATTGAACCTTCTGGCCTGATGCAATCACTCTCGATCGGACAATTGAAACGTAATGGCCTTCAAAAGTTTACCTGGCGTGCTGAGAGCACCACGCGAGTGATTGAATTATATTTTCGTACTCAAAGCTTCTAAAATAGGGTAAGTGTTTCACTCTTTCCGTTAATATTTTCTTTTCAAATATATTAATATGCATATATATTTTATTTAAAATTTCAATAATTGTAGTATAAAAATAATATAAAATTTAAAAATAAATGTAAAATATTATTTTTTGTTAAAATTTTTTAAAAACACTTTTCAGAAATTACGGCAAAAATTTCAAGGGAAAGGGAGCAATAGTGACTCGGTGATCTATTAGATATAGTATCGACAGATTCTGAGGATGAACTAACTGATTTCGAAGACAGTGTAATTTCAGAAGAGCACCATATTAAACAATCTGTTCATCTCATGGATACCGCACAGGAATTGGAAGAAATTTTGAGCACGAAAAAACAAATAAATTGACGGAAACAAATAATTGACAAGAACTCAAAAGAGGCTTTACTGACACAGAAGATAGTAAAAAGAGCATTAATTCACCAAAATAGAAGCTCTGCACTGTTTTTCCACGGGTAAAAGATGTAAAACCCAATTCATTTTGCCTTCAATGTAAGAAAAATATGTGCTTAAACCATATGAATACAGTCTGCCCTGAATGTTTGAAAAATGATTAAATTATTTGTTTTCTACTTTCTTCTATCCTTAACATTAATTACAAAATAAGTTTATTACTGGAAAAAACGTTTTACCTGTGTTTTATGAAAACAATATAAAACTATATGTTTTAAAATGAAAATTTTGCAAGTTTAGAGTTTAAATTAAAGTTAGTCTTATTTGTGTGCAATAAATTTAATAATTTTATTTTCATAGTACAAAAAACATCATGTACTTTATAAATATGTATCATAATTGACTTAATTTTTTTCCGTCTTTTAATACACGTGTTAAAAGTTTGGGGTTTTCTCTATACCCCGCGAGTAACGAAGGCAGCAAAAACAGGCACGAGTGACCGCTTGTTAGGAAATATAGACCATAGTAGACGGAATGTCGTTGCTATTGGATATTGATTGTATTATTAAGTATGTTATATATATTAAAAGAGTTGTAGTTTTTGATACTATGGTTGTTTTTTTAGCTGACTATGTTTTGATCTTCAGTTTAAAGGTTCATTTTCCAAGATGACATGTTGGGTATTATGCAATACTAGATATTCCACAATTCCCGACGCATTCCATTCTGTTCTATCATTTTAATAGACTTCATGCCATCAACTAAACTATCAGAAAACAAAGACGTTGAGTGTATTTTCTTTAATGGAAAATTTTCCGAAGATGAAAGAAGGAAAATTTGGATTCAATGTGTAACGGTTCTATCCGCGACTTTATTAACACCTTGTGAACTATTCTGGGTAAAAATAATTAATTCAATCAACCTTCGCCGATCAAAAAAGCGTGATTATGTAAATGAAGTATAGTATATAAATTCTCTTTTCGCGAGTTTGTGAGTTGGCACGTTGGAGTTGGCAAGTAGGAGTTAGCGTAGAGTCTGCGAATTAGTTTGTTAGTGGAAGATTGAAAGATAGTGGAACTAGTAAGAGGTCTTGGAGTTGTCCAGGACAAAGATTACAGAACGTGGATCCGACAACATTGATCAAGACTGATAGAGATCACCTGCAAGTTTCCTGTGTAGGATCCGATGCATAAAAAGTACAGGTATTGTGCGCTTGATTAATTAGAAGTTAGTTTATTAGTGTGCGACGTAGTTTTTATTGAGCGTATTTAAGCTATCGTAGATTCAGTTGAGGGTCCGCAGTAGTATACCCGTGTTATAGAATCTCACCACCGTGCTCTACTATTTAATCACCTGCCTTAATTAGATTTGTTTTGTGCCTGATTGATATTTGGTAACAATGAATTAATTAGATTCAAATCATGTCTGGGAATCATTCAGTTTCTCTCACACACCTAGCCGGGTTTACAGGTAGACAAGAGGGTTCAGAGTCGAGCCGGAACCGACGACAAATGCTTCGGCTGTTTTATGTGAAATCAATTTGACTACACCGGACTGTCAATTTTGTTAATGAAATCGGAACATGACTTTCACGTATTCTTAAAAATATCCCTTTTATAGTTAAAATAACTATAAAAGGGATAATAATATGGTGTGTATAATAATAAGTATTAATTAGTTTTCCAATGGCTTAAACCATATATTCCATATTACCCAAATGTTTCATTATACCCAACTTTTCCATAATACCCACCATTTATGATTTTTTGACAAATAAATTTTTTTTATAACAAAACATATTATTTTTGACGATTGATAATTCCTTACAATCGTTTGTTGTATGATGATTTTAGAGACATTTATCAAAAATTAGAAATGTAAATGTAAATGGTATTCCATAATTCCCGACTCTCCACTATAAATATTTATTAAGTTGCAACAAATTATTTTTTATGTTTTAGCTTCGGAAGCTAATTATATTAGTAAAAAATGCTTCGAAAAGTGTTGGTGGAACATTCTTTGTTTTCAAATGGTTTGGGTGGAACATTCTTTATTTCAAATGGTTCAAGTTCACTTAACACTAAGATACTTTTTTCGACATCTTTAAATTTAATTTCGATATCCCTATCTTTAAGAAATATATGAATCTTTATACAATCTTTATACATTATTTATACATGATGATTCAAGACTTTTCTTTAAAGAACATAAGCAAGATTATTTTTCAAAAAAATCTTTGAATTTAAAATATGATTCTTGTACTACTCTTCAAATTAAAAAAAAAACTCTTCTTTTTTTACTTTCGTATCTTATTAAATAAAAATAAAAGCTAGATAAATTAATTTCATAAATAAAATAAAATTAATTTTATTCGTGACTTTTAACCTACGTTTTGAAAAGAACAAATATATAATTTAGTATTTACTCCCGTATCCATATTATGTGTGTTGCAACGAAAAACAAGACCCAGTCTAAAATATCATGTATCTGTAAACATATTCCTTCATAAATAAATAATTTTAAATTCAGTTTTACGCGCCTTTTTGGTATGAAGTTTGTAAATAATTAAGTAATTCATTATAAACAGAACGTGAACTTTCTGGGTTTGGAATCTCTTAACGAAAAATTCAAAGCAAAATGTTCAGCGAGAAAGAGTGCTTATTGATAATTCATGAAATACACATTCCATTTATTTAAAAATTATCAAGAAAAACGTCACTTCAGGTTTATCAGCAAAATAAATAATGAATATTCAATTAAAAACGCTAATAAAATATTTAAATTTTATATTAAAGCAAAAATGTAACGACTTGATTTAATTTATAAATAAACGAATTTAAAAGAGTGAAAAAGTGTAATTTATACTTTAGATATAATTTAAATGTTCTTTAAATCAAGTGTATCTTCATAAAAAATGAAAAATTGCTGATATTATAGTATTACTATTCATTATTGACAAAATCCTCCATGTTTATTTTACGATTCAGTTGATATTCTAATTTTTAAAGTTCATAAAAATTATATTAATTAAGCAGACGATATCACAATTATAATAGTTTTATGATGCAAACGATGTTTGTTAAAACTTATAATCCGTTATATTTCTTTTTCTTTTGATAGCGTGGAAACAAAACACTGTTATATATGGAATTCTAAATGAAGTTGATTTTCTCGAAGTGTTGTGTTCGATGACTACTTCTAATAATGTTCTTTAACAATAAGGTATAAATAAAATGTTTTTATGATGAAGACAAAACAGAAAATTTCTTTCAAAAATGCAAACAGTTATTCATGGTGAGTGCATTTATAATCTTATAAGAATAATATTCTGATATGAGCAAGGGAGAATGACGTGTACTTGTTAGGTTGTATTTTACCTGCGTTCCACAAATAGTTATATAAAAATATTATTATGGAATATTTTGTTATTATTTATATAGCTTTATTGGATACCAAATTTTGTTGGCTGACAAGGTTTATATAACTATAAGCGAATTGAATGAACTTTTATTAAAGTTTTGTTTTTATTGAGCGTAAATATTATATATTCTATTAAAATATACTTCAACTTATAATAAATGCAAATATTTCAAACTTAAAGCTTATTGCAGTTAAACTTTCAATAAAACTAAACCAATTTATTCATTCTGCGACTAAAATAAGTAACATAATGATTCGATAAATCTCAGATTTTCCGTCTTTCTCTCTTTGGAGATTAATAATATAAAATAATTTGTTTCTAAAATTATTCTATATAAATGGTTTCTTGGCTATCTAATATTTCCAAGAAATTTCAAAAGATACAACTTCCTTAATTCTATTTCAATTACCTTTTATTGCGGCATTTCCAGAAACTGAACGATTTTAATCCGTCATTTTTGGTACTGTAGATGGTGAAAAATAGTTATTTCATCTGAGTTTAATTGACCATAAAAATATTAACTGAGTTTGATTATTTATGCTGTTATAAAGTAATTTTGTTTGTTGTAATACAAAAAAAGTATATGGTTTTAGAACTTTTTCTTTGTAAAAAATTATTTCTTAAGTATATAATATTATTTTGAAGATATAATATAGTTTAACAAATTTCAGGATATATTATGGGTTGTAATACCAGAAATCTTTAGCGATTATCAAAGAAAATCTTTAATTGTACAAAAATGTTTTAAGTGTCTGTTGAAATACTTATTGTTTATTGTTTTTCTAGAATTTATATTCGTACAAACCATTAGCTACCCGCTTTGCTGGGTATTTCATGATTTTATATAAATATATATACATAAATTATTGATATCTAAGTCCTAGCATTAAGAATTCGATTGTATTGAAAAATATTCTTATACCTGTAACTCTCGCCTCTTGATAAAAAAAGGAAAGAACTTCTAATTTGTATTTTTAATATCTAAAATTGAAATATATAATAATGTTTGCACTTTCGTAAACCTATTACCAAGTGGATTTCCACAAAGCCAATTTTCGGTGAAAGTCTACTCCGTAAAATAAACATGCAAGCCAAATTTCAAGTCTAAATCTAATAGAGGAAAAATGAAATTTTTACTATCAATACCTCCCGTAATTCCGTTGAGATTTGTTCTCCAAAATAACCGTTCTTAGCGAATGACAATTCAACAAAAGAAAATTTCTAACTAATTATAATAGTCCTTGTAGTTCGAAAAAAAGATTTTTTTTTTTTGCCAATACGCCCCACCTTCCCCCAGGAGTTGATTTCCCTCAAATGCATTCTTAGTGAATTCATATTCAACAAAAAAAAACATGCTTGACCAACTTCAAGTATGTGGGTCTAATAATTCAAGAACAAGATTTTTTTTCTGTAACTCACCTTGACCCCTCGCAACCCTCCTTAGAGGTCGAATTTCGTTTTACTTTTTGTTAGAAGAACTGTATCTATTACACCCCTTAATCGCCCAAAATGAAACTTGAGGATTTATTTTCACAAAACCCATTTTGTAGTGATTCTCTGCTCTACGAAAGGAATCTGCTTACCAAATTTCAAGACTGTACGTCTAATAGTTTAAAAATGGGAATAATTATCTATAACGCCCCTTGAGCCCCACAACGTTACTTGGGGGTCTGTTTTCACAAAATCCATTTTGGAAACTGTACTCTATGAAAGGAATCTGCTTACCAAATTTGAAGACTGTGAGTCTGATAAATTAAAAATGGAAAAAAAATTATCTATAACGGCCCTTGAGCCCCCGAAACGCCACCTAAGGGTCGATTTTCATAAAACACAATATATAGGTGATCTTTAATCCATGAAGGATTCTGATTATCATATTTCAAGACTGTACGTCCAGTAATTTAAAAATGAAAATAATTATCTATAAACCCCTTAACCGCACTTGGGGGTCGATTTTCACAAAACCCATTTTGTAGCGGATATTTACTCCATGAAAGAAACGTGCCGACCAATTTTCAAGCAGGTAGGTCAAGTAGTTTAAAAACGAAAATAATTATTTATTACGCCACTTAATCCCCTGCAACGCCACTTAGAGGACTGTTTTCACAAAACTTTCTTATAGCTGATCTCTACTCTATGAAAGAAATCAATTTATCAAATATAAAGACTGCGTCTAATAGTTTAAAAATAGAAATAATTATCTATAACGCCCCTTAAGTCCCGCAACGCCACTTGGGGGGCAATTTTCACCAAATTTTCGTAATGCCCCTTGCGGTACGAATTTCGCAAAATTCGTTCTTAACGGATCTCTACTCCATGAAAAGAACATGTTTACCAAATTTCAAGCCTGTAGGTTGAATAGTTCCGAAGGTATCGTGATTAGTCAGTCAGTGAGTCGCTTTTCTCCTTTATATATACAGAGAGAGATTTTTTATATCATGCAATCTGTGTTATAATTCTGCAATTAATCTGGATTTCTTTTGTTTTTTATCCCCATTTTCTTGTGTTATATGTGTATATAAAACGCATCTTGATATTTTAATTAAATATATTATTACACTATACACTTGTAAGAAATCCAGTTGTGTTTTGTAAATGTTTACGATTTTCACAAAAAATTTTTTAATTTCATGATTTTTATAATTTTTTGGTTGCCTCCTATGTGTATGTATGATGTAAAACTGATTTTGTGCTCAAAATTTTATAAAACTCTAACCATTTAATTTTTTAAGGTAAAAGCTTTAAACTTATGTGAAATCATTTTAAAATGCTACTCTTTCTACAAAAATTAACGTACATATGGGAAATTTGATTTGCAAGTACATCAAACTATGCATAACAAAAGTTGGTATAGGTTTTGCAATAACATGATTGGTATTCGAACAATACTTCTTTTTATGAAAATTCCCTTAAAATGTGTAAATTCTAAATTCAATTATTTTTTAAAAAATAAGTATTGCTTTGATTGTAAAAATGCATATTAACTTTGGTTCTACGTACTATCAGCAACAAGTAAAAAAAATTCCAAGTATTAGGCACAATAGAAAAAAAAGCCTTAGCATTTTAAATGAAGACAAACTGGTTATTTAGCTTTCCGAGGTGTGAATAAAAACAAACGTAAAAGTTATCACAACTCTGCGTTTTTTAAACTTAGAGCTTTCAAAATTTGTATAAGTTTGTAGAATATATATAAAAAGTAACTTAGACTAAAAAAGTTAGATTTGATTTTTTGACCGATTTTTGCAAATTGAATCGTACTGTGTCCTCTTAACTATAGTATTATTCCTGCGTTAAGAAAAGTTGACCAAAAATATCATATGTCCCTATGTTAATGAATGCAACTGAAACATCGTTTTGATCTATATACATCACAGCATATCTTCACATCATGGAGATAAGCATGCTTCCAATACGAGAATGACAATAAAATAGGATTGCTAGGTTTTTTCTATCATTAAATTTTTAGTAAGAGCTGAGAGTGCAAGCGACACTTAAATTTTGTCGTATAAATAACAAGAAATGTCATTATTAAAGTAGCGGGAGAATTAAATTTAGTATGGATAACAAATGATTTGAGAAAACAGTAACTTTTTAACCCAGACATGAATAGTAATCTTCTTCCTTTCAGAAAATGTAAGCGAATAAAAATGATTTGTTAAGCCTAATAACATTAAAAGCAATGGGCTAAATTTATGTGACGGCATAGTCATATATAAATAAATACAAGCAGTTGTTTCTTGTCAATCACTTTATAAATTTATGTGACGTCACAGTCTAATGATAAATGCAATCCTGTGCTTCCAGCTAATCAGTTCATGCACTTCACTGTTGCCAATTTCGGATTTTGCGGATTCTTTTAAAAAGTATATGTTTGTAAACAATAATAATGCACACAAGTAAATAAAAAAGTCTTGATTTTTAAGTTCACGCACAATAAAAGTAGTTTTTTACATTTGAAAAACTTTTTGAGAACTTTAATATTCGAGCATTTTATCCAATCATCAAATCTGAATTGCTATCTAAATTTTACAAATAGAATAACAAGTGAAGTCTAATGTTAGTTTTGAATTCAATGAAAAACAGGTGGTTATGTTTTTCTTGTGACCTTCATGAATTTAGCCCATTGAAAGCTGAACAGTAGCCACAGCCCAAGGACATTGGCTAGCATGTTACTGGCCAAGAACATTATGGAACTTAAGACACTTACTCATCAGGCCCAAACATGTACTTGTTGGTAAAAAAATACTGTAAAAAATTGTGTGTTAGCAAGGAAAATGATTTGACAAGCACGATGACGTTTTATTAGAAATTATTATATTGCCCTGCAAAGAATAAGATGTAATGAAATCTAAGAAAACACAGCCTTCAAGGAAACGGAATGCAACAAAAATGTATAATATCGTTATCGTTAAAAAAATCACCATACTGGAAAGGGATTTCTTGATCAGTAAAGTTCCATTAATATCACACACACTTATACGTCATATAATGAGTAAATTATCACACACTAAATACATTGTCAGGCAATATCAGAACAAGTTACGCGAATTTCTTTTAACGTTTTTCGCGTCCTTGTAGTGCACCCGCATCGATGCTTTGGTAAGTGTTTGGGATATCGGGGTCAAAACGTATTTTTTCTTGGCGGGGGCAGCTGAAAAACACAAAATGCCCCATATCTCTAACAGTTACCTAAATTTTTGAACTCGGTCAACGAATTCCGACCGGCAGTTCCCAGAAACGCTGAACGATTACCTTAGTGAGACATTTTGTGATTAGACTGCAATATCAGAAGCCTCATTGTCCTTTGTGGGACACTGGTTCCAAGCTTTTGAGATCGATCCACATTTTTTTTTGTTTACTCAAATGCGTCAACAGTAAATAATAAACCATAGAATACAAGCTATAATCAACAATAGGATGGAAAGATTTACAAATTCTATTTATTTCAAGAACTGTTCAGTACAATCCATTGTGTAAGTTAAACGTCTGAAAAAAGGTTAACTTAGCCTGTGGTATATCGTTACACTACTGTTCTTCCTTCAGAGGCGATTATCTTTACTTTTAAGGTTTAACTTCGAAAGACACTTTATCGCCATTGCTTTGCGGTGTTGATCTAGGAAAGAATTAGTGTTCGAATGTTTGCTTCCCGATCTTTCTTTTTATCCTTATATCTTGTTTGGTTTTCTTCTTCGATCAAATCGTTTATATCCGTTTGATCGAGACAGAAACTAAAACACATTGAGAAATCTCTGGCGAATTTCAGTTCGTTTAGCAATTGTTTACTTTCTAACAATATGATTTACTTCACTAGTGGGAAAATAATTTAATATATCTTGTTAAGGATTCCTGATTTAAAAATTGCTTATTTATTCCATCAAAATGAGTTTTTTTTGTTATAAAAAAGTACTATAATTTGAATAAATAAGTTAGTATTAGTCCAGAAAACTTATCAAATTAATATTTCCTCTTATATATTTATTTAACATTCAGCTTAAGAAAACTCTCCATGATGGTTAAAATTATTTTTCAGTGATGATTCAGTTAAAGCTATTTTCTAATATGCATCATCAATCTTGAAACTATCTAATTGTTAAGTTCTTACAGGACATCAATTTTTAGTATCAAAATTTGCTGTACTTAAATGATAGACATTTTTATTTTAATGTCAATACTTTGGGTTTGCTGGAAATTAGTTAGAATAATCATGATTCGTAGCATTATTTAAAAAGATTCATTATTGAAATTATTTTCCCTATTTGATCGGCCGGTATGAGCTCATTTATTTTCCCTTAAACGTAATTTTTTTTCCGCATAAAGTATTCCTTTCATCATATTCAACATTTCACTGCACAATATTTATACTACACTCGCTTTTGATATTTGGATATAGATATTAGTTAGGACCAAAGTTTGGCTAACTTTAGTTTTAGATGTGTTAAAGGTATCTGCAATAATTGTATTTAGTTACAGCTTTAACCAATTTTAATTGACTGAGATTTCTTATACATATCCCAAAATTACTGTATAGTATTTTTGGTATAATGTATTAATATTATAAGCCCATTATTTTAGAACAATACAGTAATACTAATCAAGTAGCATTACCTAATTTGAGAAATTTGAAAGGTTTCGTTTCGTTCGTGTTTATAAAAAGATATTAAGTCTCAATTTTTTAAAATGAAACCTTATTTATAACTTGTAAGAATTTCTGCAGGGTTTAAAATGATAACTTTTGAAGTCGCTGATTTGAAAAGCAGATTTTTCTTATTTTACTGCATCTGAATGACATTAATGGTTGACTAATTGATAGTTCTCCAAAAAACTTAAATGGAATGTTTAAAAGTATTTCATGTTGAAAGACTGAGATTGAAAGGTTTTAATAACTCAAATTGAGAAAGAGTGCATTTATCGCAAGAAAAGATTTGTATGGCATTTGTAGAAATTAAAGAACTCTAGAAATTATTCGTTTTAAGGAGAATTCATCCTTCCATATGTTTTCTAATTCAAAAGATTTGTTCCGATTCTAAGACATCAGTCTCTTGAATGTTGGTTTAAATGCAGTACGATTTTAAATTTTATCTACGCTGTAAAAAAAGGAAATTATTTCTTCCTGGGCATAATTTATGGATAAAAATGAATATTATACTTCTCTGTGAGACAATTAATCAGAAAGAAATGTACTTACAGTGAATTAATATTACAAATGAATTTATTTTAAGAAATTATGTTTACTTTAAAGATGAAACAACGCAACTGAAATTTTAATATCAATTTTACTCTCGACCGCAAAATAATATTAAAAAAGTTATACATTGCGGATCGGTAAATTTAATTTATTTCTCCTCTTATTTTAAGAAATATTTATTAACAAAATAAACCTTGGAGGAAAGCTTATTATGAATAAATACGATACTATTCTGAACAGAAGCTTTAATCAACTCATTCTGTTGAGTTTATTAGAAAAAATGAAATTAGATAATTCAGAGTAATTGTACAAGAATTAATGGTACGAGTAAAAACACGGACACAAATTATTTTTACATTTTCTCATATACTTTGAACTGTACTTAGCACGTCTAAACAGTTAACGGATTTGACTGCTTAGATAATTTTAGTTTAGAAGTACAGAGGGTTTTATTTCCCTCATTTCCTTTAACTAACCTTTGTTCTAATTTATGCCTTTAACCTCGCCTGTTGTAGGAACTGTGATGTGCGCAAATGAGCTTTGCTATATAAGTAGAAATGTTGATATAAATTAAGGATAAGAGGCTGTTAGGATAAGTAGTGAGGTGGATAAGTGGTGAATTATGGAACTTAAAAGTGGAAAAATAGAGAAAAGTTTAGTGGAAGATTCTGAGAGAAACTCGCCGAGAGGAATCCAGAAAGTTGAACCTAGTCTACTTTTTAGAATATTTTTGCTTAGATATCACAAATAAATATTGCTTATCATATTTATTTCATAAGAGTCGATTAAATAAACCAGCCTACGTGATTAGTTACATTTGATATTAATTATTGAAAGAAATTAATAACAGCATTGTCATGTCTGTTATTAATTCAAATCCCACGAGATCATAAATTGAGTTAGATACTTAAAATTGCATGAAATATCTCTGAAACCTTTATATTCTCTTTTAAAAATATAAGAGTAATATGTTCATTTGTTAGTGTATATTTTTTAATAGTTATGTCGAAACTTTGAAAACAATGATTTGATTTTTCATTTTTAACATTTTTTAATGTTTTTATTTGTTTAATCGTTTTTGCTTTAATAATTTATGTTTTTTATTGATTAACTATGAACAAACTGGCAACATCTCAGTAAAAAGAAAAAGATCGCGACTAAATAGAGAAAAAAACATTATTAATAAAAACCTTTTTTTAATGGGCTGCGTATTGGTTTTTTACCATTGCAGACCTAGTTCATTCCCCGGAAGCTGGTATCTCTTTTTAGTGCGGCACCATATAGGCGGATACCAATCACTGCAATGTTTTATGCCCGATTTACTCCCCAAAGGGACATGAGCTTTGACGATGCGAACCTGTAAAAGGATTTAATTTTGCTGAGATCACCCACGCCAAACAGACACTCTAGGGATCTGTTTGACCATATAATCATACGACATGGCGGCTGTCAATTTCCTGCATCATGAAAATCCACCGACTTCGGCCGAATCGAAACCGCAACCTTGGGTCCAGAAGGAGAGCGACACACCAACACGCCACCCAGTCTACCTTTACGGAAAAGGCGTTATATGGTATGGAGCGATTAGGAGAAAAATAATTTCAAAATTTAAAATTACCCAAAAGAGATTGAATATTCGTAAGAAAAGGCAAAGATTTAATTTTAGCAAGATGATTTTAGATAAAAAATAAAACTTCTTTTCTACAATATGAATAATCAAAAGTGATGATTCTTCATAAGTAAATTATTAGTATTGATTAGTACTATACTACATTTGCTCTGGCCGTTCCATCTAAATGCCTCGATCTAATTGATTTCACATGAAATAAGGCTGAAGCCTTTCCCGACGAACTAAAAACCTATGCTTTGAAAAACCATAGAACAAAGATATCCCGCGAATGAGTGGCTTCATATCAATTCCGATGGGTTCATACTTGCCAGAAACAAACGGAACCGGCGCGGGATGATTCTTCCGGCTGTTTGAGGACTCATTGCCCCTTTGAAAAAAACGCTGCCAATTACGATGGTAAGGTCTCGGTTGTCTGTGAAGCTACAAAACAATTACTAGCTCCTGGCCTAGTTCCTGAAAATTTGTCTTCTTCATTGACTCCCAAGCTACAATTTCAGCCTTAAGCAGTAATACTCCAACTGGTTGCCTTAACATAATTCACTTCTGAACTGAAATTGCAGATCTCATTTCTTATGGCTGGACTGCGGCTTTATAGCGAGTCCCAAGTCATGTTGGGATCCCTGGCAGTGTGTGAGCCGACCAAAAAATCAAGCAGGGGGCCGAGTCGTCTTACCCAGAAATCCATTTGATCTTCAGAAGAGCAAAGAGCATTTTTTCCACATGCATTGACAAATGTACTACAATGACCCAAAAAAACAAAAGCCTTGGAAAGCCGTGAGAAATTCTGGCCAATGTAGGTCCTATCCCGAGGCACCTAGGTGAGAGCCGAGGTTGTTGACCGCTTTCACCTAATCACCGGACATAACTTTTTGATAGTATACCTCAGCTGGCTTGGCCTGGCTGCTGACGAGGCCTGCGTGCTCTGCGGCCGTGCCAGGATGGATAATGACCATGTGATCTAATGCACTAAACTCGATGAATACGACTGATGACTTCGTCAGTCGGTACTGAGAGGCATGGCGTCAAATGGTCAAGAAGGCAAGCACGAGCGTTGGATAAATAAATAATAGTACTAAGCGGGTGAAAAGTACAATCCACACTACAACATTTCATAACCCCAAAACTCTCTCCCTGCGCCATCGTATCAGTCCGGTACAAGCTTTTTTGTGGTGGTAGTGGTAGCGTTGGTGTGGTGTGGTAGTTAGGAGAGGGAGTGCCAGCTCAGGTGTCGCTCTCGTCACTTAACCATGGCTCAAAATCACGAGGCCCGTCCCGAAAAAGTCCTCATATTGCTGAACAGTGCGACGTTAATATTCACTCACTCACCAAGTTTTTCGGCAGTAGGTTTTTCTTAAAATCTAATACAAAGAAATCTGTTAAATGTACCTGGATGTTTATTTCGTGTAACTAGTTAGTAGAATTCCCCTAATCGCAATAAATTTTAAAAAGTTCTGAAATGACCTTTTTTTTTAACAGAAATTACTTTGATTTTTCACCATGGAAAAAAAACTCAAATACCTAAGTGTAATTCCGCTTGTGGCAGTACTTAAAATAAAAATAAGTTATTTTATTTTTCCCTTCACCTATATACTAGAGAAGATCTTTTCCGAATAGATAGGTTTTGGAAATTCTGAAAAAAATCTTTCAATCCTCCCCAATTAACAAGAAGTGTGTTTCTTTTTATACAATTGTACATCATTCGTTTCTGAATTAGTTTCAAAATTTTCTAACCTTAGTAAATGTAATTTTTTAAAAAGATTTAAGAAGTTATTTCTCTTTTGAAACTTTGCAGCAACCAAGATACATTTTCTTACATTTTTTCGGTGGTCGCGGAAGCCTAGTCGTCAAAGTAACGGACTTGCGGCCGGCGTGTCATGAGTCCGAGCCTAATACCACTAAAAACCCTCCGTGTACGGGGCGATTCTCGTTAAATCTGTCGAGAGCTCAATCATTTTCCCATTGGTGTGGTGTGGATGTTAGGAGAGGGGCTGTGCCAGCTCAGGTGTTGTCTTCGTCACTTGGCCATGGTTTAAAATGACGAGGTCCGTCGCCAAAGCGTTCGAGTAACTGAATAATGCGACGCTAACATTCACTTTCTTACTTACATTTTTTTCGAGTTGTTACACACGTTTCGGATGTTTCTATCTCTATTTGTGACTATACAAAAAATATGTATAGTATACATTGATTATGGAGAACTAACAGTATAGTTATGTAATGTATTATATATTTAAGGTTCAACTAATAATTTTCTAGTGTTTTTAAATGAATAATTTTAACAAATAGCTTGTTACAAATATTTTGTTGTTGTTTAAGTATTATTTCTATTAAATTGTACATTATTTCGAGTATTTTTATGGTAGATAATTGAAATATTTGTAGGCAATCACAGGAGATAAAAGTTTAAATGAAATGACACTGCTTTCTAAAAATTGCCTTTTTTTTTAAAAAATGTCAATTAAAATACTTAAAATCAAGAAAAACATGGATGGCAAATATATTTTAAATTCGAAACTTGATTTTTACTATAACAATTCTCATTTTTAGATAGCTGTTTTGATTTTTTTTTCGGTGAATCTGGTAGAACAATTTGTTCTTGATAAAAATTCGATACGTATATATTTTTATTTGCTGATTTTTTTGCCGATGTAACTATTTAATTCAAATACTTAAAAAAGGAAACTGTCTTATAACCACTAAACAAATAAAATTATTCTCCAAGCCAAATTATTTATAAAATGAAAACTCTTGAGGATAAAATGATAATTTATTCTTTGTTACTTAATTATTGCTTCACACGCAATAATTTCGTTTATTTTCTTCACTTTGTTCACTTTATCTTTTCAGAAAGAAACTTTATTTCTTTGTGTGTAAAGCATAATGTTTGCTCTCAGAAAGTAAAATTTAGGTATTTTCTGAGAATCCGGAAAAGAAGTTTGAAGTGAAAGTGAAATTTTTTCCCATAGATAAAACGATCAAAGATTGTATTGTTATTGCTATGACAGCTAAATCCCTTAGAAAAATATTTTCTAAAATATGCTTTTGGATTTGAAAAGCACAAAAGCTTCTGTTGTAAAATTCTTGAGTTATTTTACTGGTAAATATGCATTATAAGGCTAGACAAATATTTTAAAATTAGGGTCTCGACATTTTTAACATAATAAATAACTGTAGAGATCTTTCGAAATTTTTTTTAAAAAGATGAAATCTGAATTATTACGAAAAATGTATGCTTGAGGAGCAGTATATTGCATATATATATAAACAATTTTCCAAAATATATTTCAGCTACTTCAAAAATAAATTTATGATAGCCACTTCTTTGAAGTTATGGTATTCTGTAAGAAAAAGTAACACTAATACAGTGTTGAATAAGTTTTGCGTCAGTTTTTAATAAAATAAAAGAGTTTAAATACTTTAATCACAATTTATCATATATGAATATAATTTAAAATAAATAGTATTAATGAAATTTTACATAACAATAATATTTTAATGGTTGTTCATTTAATATTTCATAATTCGATATTTCGTCTAAACCTGTAAATATTTCTATTCATATACAATTAGAAATACAAATATCGTAATGGGATCCCTAATTGATTAAATTAAACAATACAGATTTTTAAAAGCTAGAACTTAATAGATTATTTTGTGGAAACTAAATAGTTCTTTTTGTTTAAATAAATAACTTAGAAGCTTATGCTTGAATAAAATTTGTGTATTATCAATTTATGTAAGTGAAATATACATCCTTCCGAATGAACTAGAAAGCAGATGTAAACTGATGTCAGGAATTCACTATGTTATAATTTAAACCTATAGAAACTTATGAATGGAAAAACACTTTCTAATATGTTTAGTTAGTACTAACCATCTACAAAGCCGTAGATAATATTTTCACCATAAGTACGAGCGCAATTCATATCTCCTGCTCAAAATATTAACTTCAACTGCATTTCTGTTTCTTATTACAAGCAAAACTAAAAAGTAAAGCTCACATTTATCTTTAAATTATTTGCATAACGAACATTTAAAAGTGAATGTGTTCACCGGTATAAATGAGATTGATTTGAAAAATTTTTTCTAAGTAACCTAATTATAAAATATCCCATCATGATAAACCATGATCAACTCTATATCATTGTTCATAATTGTGTGTGTATATTATAGATATGTTTCTGTAAGTAATATAATATATACTGCATGTAACTTAACTGTATACATATAATACTGCAATAAATATACATATTATACTAATTTTATTACTGATTAATAGAATCATGATATCACAATAAATATTAATGCTTTCGATGTACTAAGGATGAGCTCAAGTACGTGCTAACCTATAGTTAGTCCTTTTCAGCTACATCAGAGCCGCAAATAGGAATTATATCCCGTGACACTGGCATGACTAAACTGTGTTTGTACTTATCGATGTACTTAGTTCATACCTAGAAATGTAATTTGCGAAAGCTGCATATTGGTATTTCGATACATTTGTGGATACAATTGTTAACTGGACAGTTACCTGGTATATTGAGAAATGATGGTAATGATATACGCTGAACTCTTTGTTTAATTACTTAGAATTGACAATACGTGTTTGTACTATTTTGGCTATATAATATTTTATGAATTTTAAAATTACGTGTATATCTCATCGTCAGATGTTTACTCTTAATTTATTTGTGTAAATCACTACCATATAATACACGTATCTATCTATCTCTCTATATCTATATATGATAAGAGCGATTTATTACTTATCACGAGACGTTCAGAACTTTTAGACTCGCAGATTTGAAATTTGGCCAGCATGTTCCTTTCGTTGAGTAGAGATTCGCTAAGAAAAACAGGTTTTATGGAAATCGACTCCCAATGGGGTTTAGAGGGCGTTTAATAAAAATAATTCATTTCTTAACTACTAGAGTTACTCATTTAAAATTTGACAAGAAAATTTCTTTTGTTGAATAGAGATCCATTAAGAATGAGTTATGCGAAAATTAACTCCCACGAGGGTTTAAAGTGGCCTTAGATGTAATAAAATTCCCTTTTTTGGACCATTACAGTTACAGACTTACAATATTTTAAGCATGATCAAATTGTACCCAACAGGGTTTTGGGAAAGAGGGAATGTTATAAATAAAAATTCCAGTTTTTGAACTACTAGACCTTTAGACTTGAATTTTAGTAAGAATCATTCTTTTGTTCAGTAGAATTTGGCTACGAACATTTTTTGCAATTGTCGATTCTTAAGGGAGGTTGTGGCTTGGTTATAGATCAAAATTTTCCGTCTTTGAGTTAGACTTTCAAACTTTCAAATATGATTCTTCTTTTGTGTAGTGATGCACTGAGAACAAATTTCGCGGAAATGGACTCCCAAGGGGTGCTTGGGTCAGGATTACAGAAGCGTTATTGATAAAAAAAATTTAGAGTTTTGTACTAATTAAGTTATAAACTTGAAATTTCATAAATATCTTCGGTTGAGAATAGATTCACGTAGAACGCACGCACGTTTTGGGCCGTGAGTAGCCTAGTGGTTAGAGCATCGGACTCCGGACCGGAAGGCCTGCGTTCGATGCCCGATGCCACCAAATGCCTGCCGAGTACAAAACGGAGAACGTGCTCGTTAAATCCGTGGGTCCGAACGGTGTCGCCATCTATCGTGTTGCGAGAGCAAAATCGCACTGTCACCTTCTTTCGGGGCTTCAAAGCTTAGGCGCAAAATTCTAGCCCTTAGCCGCGATGAATTTCGTGGACCTTGACATGATGTTACTATCGATCAGGTGGCATAAGCAACAACAACAAAACGTGTTTTACGTAAATTGACTTCCAAGTGAGATTTCGCGATGTGAGGATTCCGGGGCTTTGAAGATAAAAACAATTTCGGTTTTTGAGCATTTATAACTACAGACTTGGAATTCTATAGACATGTTTCCCGTGTCGAGTACAGATCTTCTAAAAATAGGGTGTGAGGAAATCAACTCCAAGAGCGATACTACAAAACGTAAATGATAAACATGCTTCTGTTTTAGAAACTCAAGTCCTGTCTTTTTTAAATCAAGAGGCGAAGTATATAATAATGATTTTTAATACAGTCCAAAACTAGGACTCAAATAAAATAATTTAATAAAGAAGAGTATAGTTTTACAATGTCATGAATTGCACAGCATAGCGAGCGGATAACAGCTAGTATGCCAACATATGTACTTATTACTTCCACAAGTGCAGTTTTTTCCTTTAAATATACCAAATTTTCGCATAGTAATGCATCGATACATCCCGTTCTTTTTTTTAAAAACTATTGAAAAAATAATTTATTTGAGCATTTGGCTACCATAATGTTAGTTTTTGAAATATATTTGGAAAAGGATGCCGCAATATAATGTTGATATATTTAAACACTAAACTCTCTAGCATTTTCTCAAGCATCACCACTGAAAAAAATAATACTATATATTGCTTTCTTAAAAAATACTGAAGATACATGGAAAGCTTTCATCAAAAATTTAGCTTCTAGCTATATTGAATTATTAAGGCCCTGTGATCTTCAAATATATTCATATAATCTTCTAAATCGAAATAAGTTGATTTCCATCCTCCAAAAAAGTATACATTTTTCTTCAATTTATGCAAATTTCTACGATCAAAGGCTGCCGAAATAAAGTTAACCCTAGCGTTATTCTTCCTTTTTTCCCTTTTCAGATGATAAGAATTTTAAAAATGCAAAGCTCGACATTTTAAGTACACAAAGGAGCCATAAATGAAATTGATCTCGAGTTTAACGGTCTAGCAAGTGAAGATAGTTTTCCATCGTAAAAAGTAAGATAACTTTATTTTTCTCCTTCAAGAAAATGATAGAGAAACTGAAAAAGAAATGGCGAAGATCCATTTGATTATCCTATTTCACGATTTCATCAATACTGAAGGGAAAAAAATAGTTCCATTGCTCCTTTTTTCGAATTGAAATTAAAAGCTCGCTGGAGATATTTTATTTCTCAGTAAAAAAAATTGCATTGACGTCTTCTATTTTTGAATCGCCATGACGTCGACGGGAAGGAGAAGCTCAACATTTCTTTAAAACATTTAATAAATTACAATTAACTTAAATGTACGACTTAGAAGAGGAATTCCTTTCAAATGCAAATCATTCGACGCCTTAATATAAAGCGAAATCCTTTTGGATTTCTTATTCTGTAATATATCACGTTTTTCTGAATCGCTATACACATTTGAAATAAAATATATGACTAAATAAACTTCCGTATATCACGTCATATATTTAGAAATTAATACTTTGTTGATTTTATACATTTCATTAAACAAAACTATGAACTTTTCAAAAAGGTTTCAAACTTAATAGAATTTTATACTCTAAAATCGTTCTTTTTATTTGAATATTACGAATAAAATCACTCTCAGCCATTTATTTTAATAAATATACAAGTTTATTAATTGTTTTTCAAAATAATGCCTATAATGAAAGTTATTACAGTAATCATAACAATAAGATTGGCAGTTTTGATGTTTTGGTTTGATTGCGAAGGGTTTTGGGTTTCATTTCAATTTTTTAGAAAGAATACTTGTAAAAGTTAAGCTATCTTCATGAATTATTACAAGTAGTTTGTATTCTCTAGATATTTTTCCCCCGTTATTCTATTCAAAAATATATAGGATTTTAAGAATTTCGTGACACAAAGTTTAAAAATAAATAAAATTAATTTTTGAGCCTTAATCAAGTCGTTATAAGGATATGTTGTTGTTGTCCTTCCCGAAGGGAAGAAAGGAGAATCGCCAGAGCCTGAGACAGGTTGGACTTCTAGATGTACGCCTGTCGTTTGGCCGCAGCCTTGAACACCATATAGGTGACAGTACGATATATTTCGGTTCCATCCCAATTTAGAGGGAGCCCCCTGGTGGGGGTCAGGGGCCTCTCACCTCTCTTCCCCTTCCACCAACCTCACTACAGGACTTGCAGCTCAAGGTCTATTTAGAATACCCCATGCCGCAATTGCACTATACATTTACAAACATTCATGCCTTCTCCAGGATTCTAACCCAGGCCCTACGGCACAGCAGTCAGCGTCGCTAACCACTATAACCGATGGCCAAAGGATTTATAAGCTAGTAATTAAATATATAACATTTTGTATTTGAATATGTAATAATATTACACGTTTTAATCATTTTTCTTGAAATGAATGTTATAAATCAATTTTTGAATTAAGTTTATCAAGATTGGATGGGGAAAAAATATAATGTATTTGATAATATCTCCAATACCCTCGGAATTTTTTTTATTTTGAATTTTTCAAATCTTTATACATTATAGAATAATATAATATAACATAACAAAATATAATGTAAATGCATATATATATAATGAAATATAATTTAAATATATATATTAAAATATAATTTAATCGTAATTTTTAAAAATCACTTATTAGTTTGTCTTATTCAACATATAATTACTTAAAATGATAAATGGTGATTCCTACAGATATGAAACTTCAGAATATTTTGAAAAGTTTTATAAAATTGATGCATATGGAATCATATACCAAATTTAAAACGGAAATATAGAGTTTCAGAATTAAACTCGAGATGCTACTTAATATAGTATAAGTATAAAGAAAAGAACGTGCTTTTTACGGAATTTAATCCTGAATTGATATCTCCCGTCGATCCAATTCCATCTCATTTTTGACGTGCTTTCAGAATTACAGATTCAGTATGCATTTTCTTTCATTTTATATTCTCACTGAATTCTTAAATTTCAAAGTATCTCAAAATATATCACTTTCATCACACTACATTAAAAAGAAAGGAATGTGTAAGTTTCATAAAATGATGCCTAAACGCAATATTTTATATTGATTATTTTTGGAACTTAGATGCCTAAATTGATTAACTTTTGAGTATTTACATAGGAGGAATCTTAAAAAAGTCTGGTTTGTGTGCTTTTTTTAGATTAGAATGGCTTAAAATACATTAAATTATAAGCTTATTCAAAAAAGTATTCCTCGTTAATGATTTATTAAAGTGGAATTTAAATTTTTGTAAGCATATTTTTTAATTTAAAAAACTATAAGGATTCAATATTTTAAACTAAAGTTCAGTCATAGGCCTTCTGTAAATTCCAATGGTGTAACTAAAATGTAAGCCTTTACAAATAGAAAAAAATTAAATGTATCAAGAAACACATTTATTTTCTAGGTGATAAAATTACATCAAATTCAAATGTAAATAAGTTAGTGTATCAAAAATAGAATTAAGAGATTTTCCCTTATGTCTAAATCGTTACAAATATATTGTACAGGTACCGCATATTTAGTAAAAAAAAAGCTGGGTTAAAAACGAACTATGTAAGTATGAAGAATTATTAATAAAGTTAAATTACGTATGTAAATTATTTTAAAGCAATGGGCTGTACACGATTAAAGGTATGGGACTTTTTATTCATCGAAATTTTACATATTTCATGCACTTCGTTGCATTCATTTGGAAAAAAAATCTAATTTTACTTTATTTGTTCTGATAATTATAAAAATTTATCACTCCCACATTCTTTGGCATATTTTTCTAGATTTTAATATTATTAATATTGAATAAACTATAACAAGGTAGAGAGAGAATTGTTGAAAACATAGGGCATACTTAATGATTTTCTAAATTCTTCTCAGAACTGTAAATTGATATTGTCAGTACTGGTTCAAAAGAAATAACTTTGATGTAAAGGAATTAATTGTGTTTTGTAAAAAAAAAATCTTTGCAGACACATTTAGAGAAAGATATCAATAATCCCTGATCTAAATTTTACTAAGATATAGGCATTAGTTTTAAATATATTCTAGGAGACCCATTAGGAGATCATTTATAAAATTACATTTCGGATTTATATTCATAAAAATCTTCCCATTTAGAATACTACTTAGGAGACTGTTCAATAAGTAATTTTTACAGACTTATATATAACTCCTTCAAACTCCAATTTCTGATCATAGGTTTGACGTTAAATATATTCTCTCAGAGAATTTCGTAGAAATTTCATGAAATATTTAATTTAGCTGTTTCATAACATGAGAGACTCAAAAATATCTAAAATATTCAGAATACTGTAATGCTCTTTTATCATAAAAATATCTAAAAGTTCATACTTTTTTGCAAGAGCATTGTTTTTGGGTCTTCTTCCTACTTTAAGAGTATAAAAAATATTTGTAGTTTGAGGTGGAAAAAAAACTTGAGAGGTTTTTAACACGTCAAATGATTTAGGCATTATTCATTTGACAAAAGTCTGAAGTAGAATTTTAGGAAATGTGAGCTTTTATTCTGGGAAAGTTAAGATAAGTGAAAAAAAATTATATCTGCATTGCAAAAATTTAATTTTAAAAGTTTTTTAATTATAAGTAAATAGATTTATACTGATTAATCCCTTAGCACCACAATTTATTTCATTTTGAGTCCCTAGTATTGATGCTAGCTTTGGGTTAATTAGATAAGAATTGAACAAATTTATCTTGTTTTTTAAATAAAATTTTGTTTTGATTTTTTAATGCGAATATCAAATGCATTTTGAAAATAATATAAGAAATTAAATTTTCTTATTAGAATTGTTTTATAAAATTAAGTTTCTATGTGAATAATGTTTTACAAAAAACGTTCAACGTTTTAATTCGACAATTCGGCTTGTAATTTATTTTGTACTGCTACAGTTTTTGATTATTATGAGTATTTTTATCTTCTTTTGTAACAAAATTAGTACAAGTGTTATTTAAGGAAGTCAAAATATTTCGAGCTTATTTTGCTTCAATAAATATATCTGTCAAATGTGTATCTATTTAGAAAAATGTCTTGCTTAGCTTCGTTTATTGAACGGTAAAAAAAAACATTTTTTTTATATTTATCGAATAAATTTCATTGCTACACATTTTTCATACACTTAGTAAGAAATAGTGGTTTATCGTAATACTGATATATTTCGATTAGTAAAAACAAGGCGTTAAAAAAACGTTGGCTTTCCTAATCTACCTTCTAAAATTTTCTTTCACAGAGCAAATCTTGGAAAAATATTACAAATTACAAGGATTTTGATGCAATAAAACAAGAAAAAGATGACAATTCAATCTCGACCATTTCATCTTTTCGCACGATTAAATTTGCTTCCATAAGCCAACTTTGTTAGTGTTCAAAGATATATATTTCTTAGATACATCCCAATACTTTTTGTGGATAGATTTCAAAAAGAACTGCGATTCTTGGATGAAGAAGTGTAACAATTCTTTCAGAATAAATCGTAAGTGGAATTTCTACTCAAATGGAGAACTGAAGTTACAGAAATATCATAAAATTTTTCATGCCATATTTATAAATGTACTTTTGAGCCAATGAGATTTGTTATCAGCTTTAAATATCAAAATTTGCTATCAATTTCTTTCTTCTGATCCTCGTTATTTTGTGATCAAAGGGTCACATATGGTTCCCTTTCGAAAATTCGAAATAAGACTCTGTCGTTTCTAAAAAGCCTTAATTTTTGACAAACTAGACGAAATAAATAGTTAAAGCTAAATTTCAACAGGGAAATTCAACGACATTTGTTTTTTTCCCCTTTGCTCAATACGTCCTTCAAAAGAGAAACAAATAAAATGACTGAAAATTAGTGGCCTTTTCCGATCATCTGATTCTTGCAAAATATCATCATTTAAAAAGTTCATTACTTTAGTTAACGCGCATATTAATGGCAAAGAAATAAGGCACATATCAGTTAAAACAGAGGTGAACAATTATTTTGGCTCGAGGGCTACATTGGAAAAGCGGAAAAAACAGGAGGAAATTCCACTTTTTTCAAATGATTGCATTCAATAGTTAACTTTAGATCTTAGAAAAAGTATTAATTGTACAATAATAAATTATAGTTTAAAAAAACTAAAAAACACCCCTTTTATATTTAATTGAACTATATTTATAGGTCCCATTTCCAATCGCCAAATCTGAAATGGGATCTGATATGTGTCGCCAGATGCGGGATGGGATCTAAAAATGTGAAATTGTTAATCCTTATGATCCTGATCAGTACAATGGAACAAATTATTAAATTATTGTATTATCAGCGATCCTGGACAAGTGAGGAAAATTTCGAATTAATCTGACCTTTTAAAGTGGGTAAAAATTGAGTTCAAATATTCCGTTACATACAAGTAAAGCTTATAAAAGGGTGTTAAGAATCAATAAATATAAGTTCAATTTAATAGTTGTAGCTTTACTTATTTCATTTATTGTGCTACTTCTATATCGCATATAGCTGCAAGCACATTTAATTTTAAAATAAGTTTAATGAAGCAAATGTGCCTTATCAAACTTTTCTTACTTTTTTTTAAATTAAGAGTTTGAGGTTGTTTGTTAAAACTCTCATCACAGCCTTAAGTTAATGTCAGCCAATTTGCATCTATATTTACTCTTGTTGATTTTTGTACTTCGCACACAAATATAAGGAACATTTTCTCTATATTTGTTTTTCTGACTGTCCAAGCGGGTCGCAAAAAAACTGCTGGTCGCTATTTACCCACTCTTGGCTTTAAAAAAACGCCATCTTGACAAATACAAAATAAAGGAGTAAAAAGTTCTGCACTCATAGTTTGGAAGGTAAAATAACCAAGAAACGCACACAGACTCCCCAAAATGATTTAACATATTTCAAATCTCTGGAAAGAAGGAAAAACTGAATGTTTTTGCCTTTTAAACACAAAAACAGATTTTTTTATGTATTTTACTTTTTTTTTATTTATATTCATATGTTTCTGAGTATACAAGCTACTAAAAAAGTTTTCAAAATTCCTGAATAAAAATTAATTTAGCTGAGTTAATTTACAATTCCATGAACAAAACTTATAAATGATAACATAATTTGCTTTTAAAATCACAATTACGTATAGCTCTTTTACTCATTACATGAAAATCTCTATGAGTTCTAATAAAATAAAAAAAATAATTCTTATCTTGTTGCTTTATTATTCAAGTAACAACTACTACTTCCTTCTGAGTGATATATTTCCATTAGTTAAATGGGCAGGAACAAATGCTGAGTGGTTGTTTACAGAACAGGAGGTGTGATGATAAAAGCATCATCTTCTTATCCTTGTATCCGCCTCCAATATAAAATAATGCATGAAGGATAAACAATTGTATGAAAAATAGATGCTTACATCTTTCTAATCAATTTTTAAACATGAAAAATATTGAAAATTATTTTTGAATAATAAAACATTTTTATCCGACATACCACAAATAAAAAAAAATGCATGCTGATTTTTCTTAAAATTCCTCAAGTTCTTTGAGTTTTGGTGTAATCTCAGAATTGCTTTGAATCTATTTCATTTTTCCATTAATGTTTTCATTTCATTTCTACTTTTTTATTAAAAAAATTATTTCACTTTCTAAGAAGGTTAAAGAAATCTAAAATTACAACATGAAATACATATTTGAGCGCTTCTGTAAAGCATTTTCAGTATAGCTGCTCATATAAAATAATTGCATATTTTATGAACATTTATTTCAATGCCCGTAGGTTAAGTGTTAATTCATTGATGGAGTGAAACATTATAAAACACATTTTTTCGGAGAGAAAACAATTTTATTATGAAGTTATGAACAAAATCGTGTATAATTGAAAATTAATTTCCGAGATCCTATGTTTTGGTGTGACAATGTATAAATGAATATATTTCATATGCATATTCTCTGTGATAATATATGTACAGGAATAGTTTGAAATTAATTTTGAGACGATACATTACATGGAAGTAAAACAATTTATTAAAAATCTTAAGGGTAGCAGAAACAACACAAAAAAACGAAGTAAGTTAGAGACAAAAGCGTTCTCTTCCAAATTCAAAATCACAGGCTCATTTAAAACTAAGAAATTTCTAGAATGTTCTAAGATATAAATCTTTTTAGCCTATTGATTGGATTCAATTTTGAAGACAATACTAAGTCAGCTCTCTGTAAAGACGGCATGAACCTTTTCGAGAATTAAAGTTACATTTAAATTACGACACTGGTTAATTTTAAAATAACTAAATGACTGGTTGATTTTTAAAAAAATTAAAAATAGCACGACGACATGATATTAGGATCAAAACAAAGTAAAAAACAGTCTTCTCAAAGAATAAAAAAAGTTTACATGCAGTCTCACACGCATTTACTAAAGCTTAAATTTTCACTGTTACCATAACTGTGTTTTTTTTTAAATTTCATTTTTGCTTTTAATCCTTCAATGTATTCATATTTTTATCAGATCATTATAAACATTTTGTAACTCTGACGTACGTTTTTACAACTAATAGTTTCATAATGATTATTAAATACCTTTTAAATGTTTAATTAATCAAAACTACATAGGAAAAAGAAAAATTGTTAGTCCCGTACTTAAGGATTTGTGAAACGTGAAAGAAAACAGATTCGACTCGGGAGATAAAATCAAATATAAAATAATAATGCATGAGGGTTGAAAAATGTAACACCACAATAAGAAACAAAAAAAATTATGCTTAAGTAAAAAAAAAATCAGCTACCATTGAAATCGCATTAAGTTGTTTTTTCTAACAAGTTTCAGTGTATGTCCTCTATCTTCAAAACTTTTTCCTTTCTTTGAAAAAAATATAGAAATCAGTACTTTTTTTTTGGTAAAAAAAAAATGTAAGTTTTTGAGACGCATCAGTGATACATCTTTCTTGTCTTTGGCTAACAGGTCAAAGATAAGCTGTATTGATCTTTTTTCCCCAGAGATTCTATTTGAATTTCATACGTCATGCAAAAGACACAAGTGATAGATTTTAAAACATGCACAAGGTGCTCTTTTTTATTTGACACAAACTTTAGAGATCAGCTAAGCAACTGTATTGTATTTCTGGCAATAAAATCATTATTTGGAAAAAATAATGGAAATTTACTTTATAATAACAAGTTCATCAAACAGTAGAAAATAAAAATTTGTATTTATAATTTTGGAACACAATTTGTAATTTATTCAATGAATCTGAACTAGACATGGGGGATATAAAATGATTTTCTTAAATTTTTACATTTGCAGCTAAAATATAAACTGTTCTTTGAAATGAAGGTTATATTACTTTTATTGTGTCATTTTATGTTCTTAAAATTTTCTAAAAGTCACATGAAGTTTAAAATTAATCTCTGGAACTTTGAAATACGAAAAAGTTATTTTGGTTAAGTTTTAAAATTATTTCATTCCATTCTTCTAAGTTTCATTCATCATTTATATAATATAGAAATAAGAATTTAATTTTAAACTCAGTATGTTACTTGGCTCTTGATATATTCGTAAATTTAGGAGCTACTTGCTTTTTAAAATTTTCATCCCTGGCATGTAGTAAAATTTATAAAAGTTTTTAAAGTGCTTCATAAAAATTACTATCAAGTAAAGCATTTGCATTTTTTGCAACGATTGCATTTTTTTTAATTTATTCATCTGATGGATATGGAAACTACACTCAATATTTTGGTTACATTCTTTTTGTTTGTAATTGTTTTTGTTTAAGTAATTTTTATGAGATTTTACTGATTCATTAATGATTTTATTCAATTTCATACAATATTCCACTTCTGTTAAAATAACGTCCGGTTTATAAAGTATTTAAATTTAAATTTTTTATGTAGTGATATTTAATGTTATCGAGAAAGAGATTAATACTTTGGGTTGCAGAGATTTATTGTGTGTGTGGTGTGCATTTCTTTCTATAGTTAAAGTAATAGTAACCTCTGTTTTATTTAACAAAAATTTATATTTGAATGCATAATTTAAATTAAATTCCTAATTTCGCGAGTTTTTAGTGCAGCTTAACCTTTATTTCTTTGCATTTGTTATTTATTTATTATTTTTTCCATAATAAAAACAAGACAAGACTTTAGATAAGACATATTGTGATCAATATAGTAATTGTTATCACCTGTTAGCGTAGCCATGAGGAATTCATTTAAAGGTTTACTTGTATCAAATATATCAGGAATTCAAGAATTTTGCTCGCTGCTTTTAAAATCATCCTGATAACTATTTAATGTTCAATATTTAGGATTTGTGCATCACTTAATAGTTCTAATTAAGTTTTAATAATGTTCTATCATTTCATTTAATTTTACTTTAATTGAATTACTTTTTATTTTCCTTGGCATTAGTTGGGTCAAATGTGATATACAATCGCTACACAGTAAGCAGCAAAAACTCTAATTTTATTATACCTATCTTGTTGAGCGTTATATATTCTTTTGTTTTTTAATGAAAATAATTTTTTAAAAGTTTAATGTGTCTTGTGGAAATATAAAGTTACCTATAATAATTTAATTCAATTAAAAAAGCATCAAAATAAAAAAAATTAAGAGGTTACATCTTATGAACTTACATGGTACATTTTATTAAAATTTCAGCTCTCTTATAATGGAGCACCCAGACTCGAAAATAAGTTAAATCATTATTTATACCTAAATTTTTTTCACCCAAAAACTAATAATGTAGGTCTAATTATGCTACATTGGGTATTTTTATATCACATTTTAATACAAAAAAGTGTTATTGTATATAAAGACATGAAAAAAATTGTACCTTGCGTTACATTTATACTCTATGCTACAAATATATTTAAAATCTTCTAGGATTCCAGAATCATCTGGAGATGAATTTGAGGACTTGATTGCAACTGACTAATATATATGAATGGAATTTTTCAGAATATTTAACAAAATAAAATCATATTTTCAGCTCCGGAATTTTATTAAGTTCGTCAAGATTTTTAAAAAATAAATAAATATTGCTATACATGGTTTTGCACTCCAATATTTTTCCTATCTAAAGGGCATTGTTGTCCATAGGCAATATGGTTTATAGGCAAAGACACAAAATTGTGTCAATAATGTTCAATTATTAGGGGAGATCTTGGAGATGAATTTGATTGTCAAATAGCATCAGAACACCAAATTTAGCGACAAAAGTAGAGTGTTCCGAGACCAATCTGGAGGGCCCTGGAGTGATTATTTGAGAAGATACCTCTTAAAACAATCCACATAAAAAAGTCATGTAAAGAGTAGTGTCCACACTTCGAGAGCAACTTGCTGTTTCATTTGCGTCATGTGATATTGTGATTATAAATTTAAATCACTAGATTATAAGTTCAAATGAACTTCGAAATAGAGATTGAAGATTTATTTATATCTATGAATATTATTTCCTGCTATAAAAGAAAATCTGTTTTGTGCATTTATTAGAGTTCTAGAAGGAATGTTGTTTTATTCCGAAATAACTGTGCATAACTTTTTGCCTTTTTAATCACTGTTATAAATGTTTACATTATAATAACTTTGTAAAAGACATGATTTTAAAGAGTTATTTTTTATGTTTAATTAAACCTATCCCATTTTTAAAATATCATTACGAATTTTATGCAACTATAATACTTAAAAAATAATGTAAATAACATAAATCTGGATGTTTAATACATACATAGTATTATTTTCTGTTGTATTTGCTTTATGATAAAAATTGTTATATTGGCAAGCAACGCTGCCTCTTACATTATAATGGCGTTTCAATCGAAACTTGCTGAGATATTCGCGATACACCCAAGTTGGTATCATTTTGGCGACTAAATTTGTTGAGTTAGTGACCACTTTTGTGGGTTTTTGTGTAGATGCTTCTGGAATTTGATGGAGAAATATATTAATAGGTCGATCTATGACGTAAGCAGATATTTCGATAAAGATCGGTGTAGCCTAGAAAATGGAGTCGCTTGCTGAAACTGAGTCAGTATTGCTTTAGCTCTTGAAGACTTCAGTTGCTACGATCCAGTGATTGCTTGTGAATAAACTTTATCG
This sequence comes from Trichonephila clavata, assembly GCA_019973975.1. Classification (NCBI taxonomy): domain Eukaryota; kingdom Metazoa; phylum Arthropoda; class Arachnida; order Araneae; family Nephilidae; genus Trichonephila; species Trichonephila clavata. The sequence goes on along the minus strand of BMAO01022342.1, from coordinate 8,244 downwards.
TTTCGTATTTGTTTTTAGACACTAATAGTTGTGTCTTAGCGCTGTAGAAAGGGTGAAAACCTTCTGAGGTTTATTCTGCGAATTTCGCTATTATATTCTATACTTTATGGATTGTTTGTTTGCAATAAATTTCATATTGTTTTGCTTTTTGAGACTGATAGCATGAACCCCAATCTACTTGACTATATAATTAATAATCATTAAAAAATCGTTTTTGAAAGAAAGAAAGGCTTATAACTATTATTTTTACATCATGAAACATGTATCGACAACTCAATTAAATAAAGCATAAATTTACATATTTTTTTTTCAAATGATAAGTCACAGAATTAAAGAAATAATATATTCATGAAACTCATTTGAAAAAAAAAATTCTAAATTAATAACAAAAACTTGTTTTATGCATCGCTTCGCCCTTTCCTTGTACTTCGATTCATATATATTTGGGAAACATTTTCAGAAAGTATCGGATTAAAAGATAATGAAGCTTAGAATTAAAAATAATTTAAGCATAGATCGTAATGAAACCATTTGAAATTTTTGAGCTCTTGTCCTTAATATTAAAATCAATGGATACGCTTTAAAACAAGTGATATACAAAAGAAACATTTATCGAATTTAAATACTTCTTTAACAAGGACAGATTCAACGATTATCTGAAATGATCAATCAGTTTTCAAAAAATGCAAATTTTCAGTAAAAGTTTAATAATTAATGCATTTGGGCCCTGTTTAGAGCTGTTAGGTATTTTTTAAAGTAATGTAGCCTAAACGTGCCCATCTTTTTCTAAGCCAAAGAGAAACAAATATAACATTATTATCTTCACCTCATTGCACAGTAGAAGGAAAAGTTTAAATGGAAGTTTAAATTCGATAATTGTTTTCTTGTGTTGTGATTTTCAAGTTTATTAACTAGCAAAATATATTTTTATTTAATATTTTTGTTCTCTGTGGTATAATCTCGACTTTTATAACTAACATATGAAACCTTTAAATTCACACTAAACTGCATCGTGCGAAAGTCCATGTGAATCGTCCAAAACTGACGTAAAAAATAGAAATTTAAAAAATGCTGTCACTATATATATATATATTTGTTATTCAATTTTTTCACATAAAAAGTCATTACGAAATAGCTTGAATGAAAAAGAGCATTTGTTTTATTTAATTTAAGAAATCTAATAAAAGTAAGTATCTCGTATATTTCCAGGTACCTTTCAAATTGACCGGCACAAATCTCGCCAATTAGGCTTTATTGGCGACAATACAAAATATACACTTAAAAAATGTTTATAAATTATAATTATCATTAGTTTTTTTTCCATCTATTTTTCATGCATTTTAAAAAATGCGTTACTGATATGAAAAGATCGTGACTTGTTTTGAAAATAGGGTGGTAAAAGGTTACAAGTGGAATTACTTTATTTGGCGTCAGTTGTATCATTTTTCGTGACTTTATCGTTTGTGCCAGCGAAACGGAAAAGTACGTATTTACAAATATAATCTGATAATTTATTAGCCGAAAGTGCATATATGCTTCAAAAATTTACCCAAAATTCAAAACATGTTTATAAACCGAATTGAAAAGAAGTCCTGTAATTTTTAAGCAAAACGACATGAGAGCGAAAATGTTGTTAGGCGGACATGGTAGGATTTATACAAAATTTTGCAACTTAAGGGTTTTGAAAAAAATTTTGGTTGCTCTGTATATGTATGCATTATGTAAAACGGGTTTCGTACTCAAAATATCATAAAATGCTAACCATTTAATTTTTTAGGGAAAAATTTTAAAATTTATGTTTTTAAAATGCTGTTACTCCTACAAAAATTGACGTATACACGTGAAATTTGATTTACAAGTACGACAAACTATGCGTAACAAAAGTTAGCGTGGGTTTTGTGATAACATGATTGATATTCGTAAAATACTTCTTTATCAGAATGATTATTGGAAACTCCTTAAAAAATGTTTTGATTCTAAATTTAATTCAAAAAAATAAGCATTTTCTTTCAATCAAAATTGCATGCAACTTTTGTTACGTCTATTATTAGTAATAGTTGAAAAAATATTAAACCATTAGACACAATAGATAAAAAGCATTATCATTTTAAATAAAGACAAATTAGTTATTTTATCTTTCTGAGATAAATTAGTTTAAAGTTTTGATTTGCCATTGGGGAGTGAATAAAAACGAATGTAAAAGTTATCATAACTCTGCCTTTTTTAAACTTATAGCTTTCAGATTTTGTGAGATTATGGAAAAGTAGGTATATAAAGAATAATATTTAGAATAAAAAATTAAGTTTGATTTTTTTACCGATTTTGATCAATTGAATCGTATTATGTCCCCTTAAATGGGTGGAACATTTTTCAATAAAATTGCTGTAAAATAAAACGCCAGATGCCAATGACTATAGTTTTATTTCTTGTTATTCTATCGTAATCTAACTTATTTTTTTCATTTATTTATTATCGTGTACACGATGTTATTCATACCTTATGCGTCTTTTTTTAAATGAGTGGGAAGATAAATTTGTATAAGGTAGGTGATTGTTGACACGAATTTCCTACCCTCGAATAAAATCTCGCAGCCTGGTGATCATATATACCTTCAGACTTCAAATAAATAAAATATAATCTATATATATAAAGGAGAAAAGCGACTCACTCACTGACTGACTGACTGACTGACTGACTAATCACGATATCTCCGGAACTATTCAACCTACAGACTTGAAATTTGGTAGACATGTTCCTTTCATAGAGTAGACATCAGCTAAGAACGGATTTTCCGAAATTCGAAACCCAAGGGGCGTTAAGGGGGTTAAGGGGCTTTAATAAATAATTGCTTCCATGTTTAAACTACTTGATGTAGAATCTTGAAATTGGGTAAGCAGATTCCTTTCAGAGAGTAAAGATCTGCTACAAAATGAGTTTGGTGAAAATCGACCCCCAAGTGGCGTTGCAGGGGCTTAGGGGCGTTATAGATAATTATTTCCATTTTTAAACTATTTGACGCACTGTCTTTAAATTTGATAAATAGATTCCTTTCGTAGAATAATGATCAGTTACAAAACGGGTTTTGTGAAAACAGACTTCTAAGTGGCGTTGCGGGGATTAAGGGGCGTAATAGATAAATATATCCGTTTTTAAACTACTTCACCTACCTGCTTGAAAATTAGTAGGAATGTTTCTTTCATGGAGTAAATATCCGCTACAAAACAAGATTGGAGAAAATTGACCCCTAAGGAGAGTTGCGGGGGGTTTAAGGGGCGTTATAAATTTCGATTTTTAAGTTATTAGACGTACAGTCTTGAAACTTAGTAAGCAGATTCCTCTCATAGGGTAGAGATACGCTAAAAATGGGTTTCGTGAAAATTGCCCCCAAGTGGCGTTGCGGGATTTAAGGGGCGTTATAGATAATTATTTCCATTTTTAAACTATTAAGCGCACAGTCTTTATATTTGATGAATAGATTTCTTTCATAGAGTACAGATCAGCTATAAGAAGGTTTTGGGAAAACAGACCTCTAAGTGGCGTTGTAGGGGATTAAGTGGCGTAAGAGATAAATATTTTCGTTTTTAAACTACTTCACATAGCTGCTTGAAAATTGGTAGGAATGTTTCTTTCATGGAGTAAATATCCGCTACAAAACGGGTTTGGAGAAAATTGACCCCCAAGGGGTGTTGCGGGGGGTTAAGGACAGATATAAATAATTATTTCTATTTTTAAACTATTAGACTCATAGTCTTGAAATTTGGTTAGAAGATTCCTCTCATAGGATAGAAATACACTACAAAATGTGTTTTGTGAAAATAGACCCCTAGGTGGCGTTGCGGGGGTTTAAGGGGCGTTATTGATAATTTTTTTGCATTTTTAATTAATTGGACGTACAGTCTTCAAATTTTGCTAAGCAGATTCCTTTCATAGAGTGCAATTCCCCTACAAAATGGGTTTTGTGAAAAAAGACCCGGAAGTGGCGTTGCGGGGGCTCAAGTGGCGTTATACACAATTATCCCCATTTTTAAACTGTTAGACGTACAGTCTTGAAATTTGATAAGCAGATTCCTTTCGTAAAGTAGAGAACCTCTACAAAATGGGTTTCGCGAATATCAACTACCAAGTTTAATTTCGGGAGATTTCGTGGCGTAATCAATAAATATTTCCATTTTTAAACTATTTGATCATCCTGCTTGAAAATTGGTAGGCATGTTCCTTTCATGGAATAGAGTTCCTCTAACAAAGAGTAAAACGAAAATTGACTAATAAGGAAGTTTGCGAGGGGTCAAGAAGAGATACAGAGAAAAATTCCTGTTTTTAATTGTTAGACCCATATACTTGAAATTTTTTAAGCATGTTTCTTTTGTTGAATAGGGATCCACTAAGAATAAATTTTAAGCAAATAAAGTTCTGGGGGTTGCAGGGGTTACTGGGACGTATTGACAAAAAAATTTACTTTTTTCGAGCTACAAGGACTATAATAATGAAATTTGTTTTGCATTTTTCTTTTGTTGAATTTAAATCCGCTAAGAGCAGTAATTTTGGAAAACGGGATTACGGGGATATTAATAGTAAAACTTTTGTTTTTTTCTGTTAGATTTAGACTTGAAATTTGGCTTGCATGTTCAATTTACGGAGTAGAGATCCACCGAAAATTGGATTTGCGGGAATCCACTTGGTTTTTGAGTTACGAAAGAACAAACATCATTCTATACTTCAATTTTAGAGATTTTTAGAAAATACAAATTAGATGAGTTCTGCCCTTTTTTTTTTTTTTATCAACAGGTGACAGTTACAGGTATAAGTATATTTTTCAATTCAATCGAATTCTTAATGCTAGGACTTAGATATCAATAATTTATACTTATATATAAGCAATAAAAATTTATAAAACATCACGAAATACCCAGCGAAGCGGGCGGGTAACGGCTAGCTGTTTTATATAATCATTCGAATTTATAAAAATATTCTTAAGATGAAATCTACTGAGATAAATTTGTTCTTTTCTTTCTTGTGGAACTATGCAAGTGTTTTAAAACTGTGTTATTTTGTAAAATTAATTTTACGTGAGAAATAATAAAATATAAATTAGCATAAATACAGATTATGTATAATTATAGTTTTTCTGTTGTGTTCATCTTTTTTTTTAAGTAACTTTACTAAATAAACTTTTTAAAAACTATTTGATTATTTTGCCTCTTTTTCCTTTATTTCTAAATATTGTAACAATACCGATTAAATATATATATCTGACTAAGCAAAAACTATGCATTTCGAACAAAATTGTAAATAAAATAAAACTGTAAAATCAAGTGTGAAGATGTAATGTATTCGTGTAAAATTTGTATTGTTTATAAAATAAACTGGAATAACATTATATTTCAAAAATCAATAAAAGTTTTAGACGAATACAATGCTGCTTCAATATAATGATTTATAAATATCAAGATTTCTGTGTTAATATAAATATATAAACTTATATAAATTAAAATTCCCATCTCTGTTATTAAAACAAGTCCTTTCTAACCTAAACGTTAAGCTTCATTTCTTTCATTGGCAAAAATCCAGAATCCAACAGCGAGATGCCCAGGAAAAGGAAATAATACGAACACGGGAAAAAACAAATAAAAAAACATCAAATGTAGGAAAAACGTAGCGAGTAACAGATGGTTTGTGAAAGTTGTCCCATTGCATATGTATTAGCTTTTTAACTTTATCCTTAGACCAAGGTGAATCGAAATCAACTGTAGGACAGTCCTTTCCGTATTGGAAAACATAAAAGCTGTGTTTCTAAAATAACAAAATTGTTATGAACACAGAAATAAATTTTATAAAAAATTTATTTACTGAATTATTTAGTTCTTTGTTCATTTGTTCATTAAATAATAATTGAATTAGAGTTAGCATTTTAATTTTCGAAAAAAGATTCTGTGTATTAGTATACTTTGACTGTATCTGCCCGTTTCAATTTTAAGTAAAATAATTTAAGAAATATGGTCATAATATTAAATCTTTTTACTTCAATCGAGACTAAAAAAATACATTTAAAATAAAATCTAACAGTGTAAACAATCTGAAAGTTTAATTATTAATTTAAGATCTTATTTATAAAATGTTATTTATCACTAAATTTGTACTTCTGCCCACATTACTTTTACGTAAACAGTGTTTAAGTAGTTATAGAACAATTCTAAATATTTTTTTAGAAAATCTCTTATTTAATAATTAATATTTATTAATATGCACCAATTTTTTTCCAAGTTTAAATCAAGTAAGAAAGTTTATTAAATTCCAATGAAAAGAGTTAAGTTATAATCTTTTTTCAGAAATGAAATCCTAAATTACGAATTAATAACAATCGCACTTGTTACCTGTAAAGGGTAATAAAATTTGTAAAAAATAAAAATTTACTAACAGACATAAGCCTGCAATTAAATAGGAAAGAAATAAAAAAAATATCAGTAGCAAATAGCAGTTAAAAGCACTAATTCAACTGCATCTTATTAAAATAGTTGAAATGTCTGCATTGAGTATTTCCATATTCTTTTTTATTGCGAATTATTCAATTACTGATAATTACTACCTTCTTTCTATATTTTCCGATTTTAATGGCACTCACAAAACGTTAATTTTTTTAATTTACTCTTATGATGACCATATTAAACTCGTAAATCAACTGGGACGTAAAAGTCAGATATAAAAAAAAATCATATTATGGATACTAGATGAATATTTAATTGCTGCACAATTCTAACGTAAAAAAATGAATAGCAACGGTACTCTTTTTTTTTTTTTCTCGGTAATGAAATTTTAGTTTGTCAGAAATGGAAATAAGCTGTTAAAAAACTACGAATGAAAAAAGTGCTTAAAAACATAATGAAGTCATCGGTAAATATATTCTAAACATTCTACATACATAAAAATAAAAAATAGTTCCTCAACGGAACAGCAAAAGTAATCAGCTAAAAAATATTAGACAACAGAAAAAAATTTATTTTTCTAAAAAACCCTAAATATGCTTTGTTTTCAGTTTTTTTTTTCTTTTTTTTTCTTGTTTACAAAGTTATGTTCTTTAAAAAAAATACTTGTTAAATTTAAAAAAATTCCCTTTATGTCTGGCACAATATGTCAGAATTTTTTTATACCAAATATTGACAAAAAAACCCATACCGCAACATTATATATCAATGCAGATATATCAATGAAACAATTTGACTAAATTGTATCTTACTTTATCTACTATATCAAATAAATTTCCGGCATTGTTACGATTTATGTCATGTAAAATAATATTTTTCATGTTATGGGTATCCAACAACGTTAAAAACTTAAATTTTAGAGAAAAGTATCAACTTTTATATTTATTTCTTATATCTAGTAAAATGTTTGAAATCTTAACTATCTAAGACTGTCTTGCCTTCAGAACTACGAGAAAAGCAACAAAAGAATTATAAGCGTTTTATTGCAGACAGTTTCAAAAAAATATAACCAGAGCTTGTTGCTTTGTAATAAGAAGTTCAAGCATTTTCATATATTGATCATTTAATATTTTTTTTAATAAATTTTCTCCCTACATTTAAAAAAAATTATAATTATATTATGATTCTTGAAAAATCTGGCTTATTTGATACACTTATTTTTGTTTCCTATGTAATTTTTATCTTGTAACGGGTCTATTCGTGTTTTTCTTACTAACAGTTAGTTCTCTTGGGAAAAGTGGGTCTTTAAAATTTAATTCTATTGAAAGCCTTCCTCCGAAGAAGAAGATGTGATTATGTAAATTAAGACTTGTATATAAAGATTAAACCTTCGAGTTAGGATACACAAAGGATATATATGTAGAGAAAGACTGCTAACGGAAGGCAGTGATTGATTAGCGTGAAGCTAGCAAGAGAACTTCGTTACATATTTGATTAATATTACGATTGACGATTTGGTCAATTAAGCTTTAAGGAATTTGCATTCCTTCTTCCATGTTACCCGGCTAGATGTGTGGGAGGATCTAAATGATCAGACGACATGATGAACTTCAATTATCTTATTTATCTCTATATTCAACACAGACACAGATCACACTCTTATTAATATAAATTGGATCAATTAAAGGACGAAGGTAGATAGTGTGGGGATAATATAAACGATCATGTGAATCTATCTTACGAAAACTTAAACAAAGCTTTGTTTTAAGAAGCGTGCTAATAATTTAACTGTCTAACTTCTATGTGAAATAAGATCACAGTACTT
>BMAO01022341.1:0-61474 GCA_019973975.1 Trichonephila clavata | reverse complement strand
ATTCAAGTTTTATTTTCATAATTTACATTTATCCTATTTGTGAAACTTGGTTACACGGCCTACATCAACGCAATAGTCCAGTTCTTGACACACTTTCTCACATGGTACTATTAATGTTATTGACAGCACTTGTTATCCTTTTCGTGTTATCCATGTTATCCAAAAATTTGGTCTTTTCCATTAGACAGAATTTTCACTACCCTTTGCCACGTGATGTAACGAAATTCACAAAAGGATAACACGTGCTGTCATTAACATTGATAGCACCATGTTGAGTAGAATGTGGTAGGAACTGCAATATTGCATTGATGTATGTCGTGTAACCAAGCGGTTCACATATAGAACACCTGTAAAGTATGTTAATGAAACGAATTGCTTTAGTATGCTTTTAAATGTGCTTTTTTGCTGCATTCGTCTCCATTATTTACATATAGTTTCGAATAGTTATAGTATTTTTACTATATACTTTGTTTACTATATGTATCGCTTTTGTTCCTGGAGGGAAATTAGAAGTAGCCTTGTATATTAAGCGTTTTTTTTATTGCTTTACAATTTCAGAATTTCATTTTCTCCTTGCAAAAAAAATTTTAAATTTTGTTTGGATATGGAGTTAGCTTTAAGTTTATTGCAGTAACTGGCACCGACAAGTTATTTCATGAAAACTTTATAAATTCAAAAAAATATTTTTCATGCTGCTGGAATTAATAAGAATAAAGAGAACAAATGTATGTTTACTTAGAGTCCTGTGCAATGGCGAGTCTGTTGAATGCGGAGGAGTTGAATAAACCCCGGAATGGCTGAGAGATTAGGAAGTAAACGCCATGCAGCACATCGCTCGCATGCATCGATTGTGATCTAAAAGAATAGGAAGAAAATGATTGAAAATTTATTAAATCATATTATTTTTAGAAAGAAAACTTATAAACTGGTTTGTGTGTGAACCATTTGAACTGCAAACATTTAAGAAGGAACGCGAAGAAAAATGTGGAAAATTTAAATATGAAACTAAGTTAGATGAAAATGAGAGGAAACTGGACAAAATAATTTTCAAAATGTAAAGATACTAGTAAAGTGACTAATTACGTTCGGAGCCATGTTATTACAAAAGCGTATAAATGAACATTTCTTTAAAAAATATTTAGAGTCATTCTTATCAAATTATTTTAAGTTTCTAATGTAAGGAAATTCCCTTTAAAAAACACCAAGATTAAAAAAAAATTAATATTGGAAAAATCTGGATATTCTCTTTTTACCTGCATTAGACTAGATTAAATATAATCTATCTTCGACAATATTTTGCTAAATGATAAGCAATCATTATTACAGTAATTATTCTTATATAGTATTTTTTCATTAAAATATTCTTTTTATGTCTGGCTATTTTTGTGTCCCATATTTCCTCAATAAATATTTTGTTTTTGATGTTTTATTGTTTTAACTAAATTTTGGATGTATATTGATGAAAATATCTTTATTTTATTTTTCAAAAGCATATTTTGCCATATATTTTTAAATTTTACTCTGTTAATAAAAAAATCTTCTGAAGCAATAGCACTATTAATTTTTAAATTATATCATTAGAGTTTCCAAAAGAATTGTTACAAAAAGATACCTTGTTATTGACGACAAATCTGACAAGTTTTTAAACTTTTACATTACTTTTGTTGCTTACGTATTAATCTATTCTATAAAGCATGATGCACGACTTGTAAATTTTGAAGAACATGAGTAGAATATTGATAATGTAAAAGAGATCAATAAAAAATCATATGCTTACATGGTTTGTCTCTATACCCTTTCTCAAGTTCATGGAAGTAGGCAAAGAAAGGAGTTAACGGAATTCGGAAAGATTCGAATAATCCTGTAGCTAGGAACACACGGTAGCACATCTAAAAAAAAATGAATAAAAATCAGATTTTAAAAGTTAATTTAAATTTGAGGATACTTAAAGATGGCGTGTTTAATGATTGTCTTAATTTTGATTTGAATTAGAAGCTACATTTTCCATCCTCTTAACAAATGATGGCAATACTATTCAATTCAAGTTTATTTTTGTGTTATCATACATGTTTCTAAAATTAATGCAAACATTTAAACAGTAATTTTAATTTTAAAATCAGAATCCATTTTCTTATACACAAATAGTCAGCAAATAATAGAACTTAATGTTAGACATAAAAATTTGTACGTATTATAATGTATTTAATCATTAATTTTGTCATCCCTGATTAAATTTGTAAAAGGTCTTTTGTACGGTGAATTCTAGACGAAGGAAGCTATTTCAAAGAAGTGTGGATGTATAAGTAAAATATGTCTCTAGTATGGATCCCGTAACATAAACTTTTCTGAGAGATCCAATTTTTAAATATAGGGAAAAAATAATTAGGTTTATGTCTTATTTTAAGTAAATTTTGAGTTTATATACAATCAAATCTCTATAATTCAAACCTTTGATAATACGAACCTCTCGCTAATTCGAAGTATATGCTCAGCCCCTAGAAAAACTCTTGATATTTCGAACTAAAAGAATACGTTTTGGTACACTCAATATTTCGAATTAAAATCTATGGCTGGCCAGACTACAAACGCAATAATTCGAAGTTATCTGATAAAACTCTCAACAATTCGAACACTTACTATCTAGAGACCTATAGCAAACATGTTGGATCTTATATATTTTGTGTTGTATTGTTTCTGCTTGTCTCCCAGATAATGAAGTCCCTTTGATGACCATCGGAGTTGACTCCGATAACTCCGACAGAAGCTTTAAGTGTGTGTGTGTGTCACTAAACAAAATATGAACTTTTTCATTCAAAATCATGTTGATGCGGACATTTTTCAAGCTTCATTTATTCTAGAAAAATCTATTGACAAAGTTAGATTGAATGCTATAAAACAAAACAAAAAAGATAATAGATTTTTTTGTCAAAAAATTTATTATGTATGGCGTATATTTTTAGTAGTTGTTTTTAATACATAAATGTATTCTTTTAATACAGGACTTTTAATTTTTGTATAATATTTATACTGTATAATATATGTACTTTTTAAAAGTATTTTAAAATACTTTTATACACATATGTGCAATTGCTGCTTTATTATATAGTTTCAAATTTAAATATGTTAGAAAAAATTTCTCTTCATGTATTTTTGGGGTTCTTTCCTACCCTCTTGATAATTCGAAGTTTTTCATTGGTCCCTTCAACTTCGAATTATCGAGAGTCGACTGTAAATATATATTTAGTAGCCATGTCTGTTTTGAGAAAAATTCAACAATTTCAACAGAAATTAAAACTTGTAATTTATTTATACATATAAACTATAATCGACTTATTATTTCATTTATAGGCTCTATAAGTACCAAAAATATTTCAGATTAGATACTCGAATTATTATACTAACAGTTGTAGCATACAATTTTGAGAAATTTATGATGTACATGCAGATGTACATGATAGACTTGCAAGAAACGAACACGTAAATTAACAAAAACACTTAAAAGAAAAAGAAAAAAAAAACGGAAAAAGCCTCTGACTCTCATCAAGTATCTCAAGAGAAACTATGAAAATCTACAAATTGGCAAATATTCTCACTGAACTTACTAATAAATCCCTAAAAAGGCAATACTACAAAAATACAAAAGCTCCTAAATTCACAAGTACTGCCTCAATCACAAATACACGGAGGCTTTGTTAATGTCAATGACAGGATGAATTTAAGCCTTCAATATGGCTCTAGAAAAACCATGTTAGAAAAGAGAAGCAGTTCAAAAACAACTTTGTTTTCCAGGGTTTGTTATAGAATGTCTGATCAAGCAACAAGTAAAATAGTCCCTTGTTTTTTAAGATTGTGGAAACGTTGAGTCAAATTTGTGACCAAGACTTCTAGTAAAGGGCATTATACTGAAGGATAAGAAGCATCATTAGAAAGAGAGACACTTTTTTTTTAAATTAAGATTAACAATCACCAAACTTTTTCAAAAATCTGATCTTTAAGTTTGTTTCTTAAATAAAAGTATTGGATAATTTTACGAACTATGAACAATAATAGAGACACATAAAGGGTTAAAATATTCAAAATGAAAAATATCTTTATCATTATGTTAAATTTTGCTCATTAAAGATGTAAAATGAAGAGAATAAATTACAAAATATTATTAAATTTGAAAAAAAAAATAATTAACACAGTTTTGATATTTTCCCCTGCGCTTCATAATCCAAACTTCATGTTAAAATAAAAATGCTACGTAATGGTAAGTTAAAACAAGAATTAAAAAAGTATTGATAAAAAAGGGAAATTTCTTCATTTTTCAAACTTTAAAGTGTGTTGCATTAGTGTCAGATTTTCTTAAATTTGATTTTGTTATTTATCTAAGAGAAAGGCAATTTTTCCAGAGTATAGCGATTGGAAAAGAACAAAAAATTTTCGCCTCTCCCTCTTGCCATGTTCATTGCTTAAGGCTCAATTCCAAATGCAAACGTTTGTGATTTTAAAAACAATGGGACTTACGCATTATACTATCAATCGATTTCTCCAAATTAAAAGTCGTCATCCACTCAAAAGACATCGCCAAAAGCTGACATTATTATTATTATATTTTTTAAAATGCGTAAAGCTGTTTTCTACTACCGCCATGCATATCTTGGCATTTGACGATGTTGTTTGATTTGAAGAAATTGGTCGACGGTATAATACGAAAGTACCCCAACAAAGGAAATCACAGCAAAAATTGCCAAACGGACATTTCACTATGTTGAAAGAAACGTCAAATTTCGGAAATGCACTTCAGTAATTTAGATATGGTACTTACAGATATACAGTTACAGATTTGTGGAAAATGCCCCCCCCGATTGGTACTTAATTTTAGCACTTTTATTCAAAAACTCGATTTTTAAAAATTATCTCAGTTCTGTTCAATTATTATATATTTGCTAACAATACATACTTGGCTAAGAATCAGAGTGCCTGCTTGTCGCTTCCATATCAAAAACTGGAAAGTCCCAGATATCAATTAGTCCCAAAAGTGGATCGTTTGCTAAAGCTTCCAGGTCATACACACAATCTGGAAGTTGAATTATAGGTCCTTCATCCTTAGAATCGTCTTCTACAGTCGACTGCAAAGAAACACAAGAAATATTAAAAAAACTACTACTACAACTTTTATTTATTTCGTATAATAATCCAGACATATTATTTTTGTCGATAAATGTAAATAGAGTCCCCAAATTTAACGAAATTCTGATCATAATTATATTTTTAAGCTAAAATCAACCTCAATGTTTCAAAAGATGAAACTTTATGCTATGCAGATTGTTGCATTTATTTCGTTTCGCACATTTCAGATAAATTTGTTTGATGGTGATCTACTGTACATCGACGAAACACATATAAAAACCTTAAATACTAAATTAAGTTTTCAAAATAAAAAAAAAAAAACTAAAAGTGGTGCAACAGCCCATGATGGCCAATGTCTACTGCTCCCATCTCAGTTTTTGGACGCTGAGGTGAATGAGCAGATGTTTCGGTCAGGTGGTCCATCTGACGCGATCCCCCCCCCCCAGAGTTACTTCTCAAGCAAGCTTGGTACTCATTTATCAATCCACTGAAGAAATGAAAGGCTGAGTCGACCTTGACTAGTTCGATATTTGAGCCTCGGACCTGTGGCGTGGAAACGCGATATCTCTCGGTCCCGGGCTTCATAGTTTTCAAAGTATATCGATGAAATTTAGACAATTGAGAAATAAATTTATACACTGAATAAATAATTAACTACCACTTTAACTTAATTTTACATTCATTGTTCATAGTTAACAGGTGGAACAAATTGACCATTTCCTACTGTATAAGCATGTTCTGTGTAGTTTGCAAACTTATAATATAAATATTTTCAACTTTTTTTTGAAATTACAAATAACATCTCTTTTATCTAAAAAAAGGAAGTTTTATTGCAAAGTAGAAATGTAAGTTAAGAATTTTAAGTTCAATAATAAAAAGAAAAAATTATTTTAACATCAAAGTTTAAAATTTAAAAGCTTAATTTGTAAATAAACGTTTCTTAGATAGGAAAGGAAAATTTTTTTTAAGATAAAAAATATTTAGATAGAGAGATGAAAATAGTTTTTTTCCTTTCAAGTATATATGTCCTGACAAAGATAAGGATGAAATAAAACGTTTTCTTACAACTCAGTTTCTTTTTTTAGCTTTGAGAGGAATTAGAACCTTTAAGAGAAGATGCTTTATTCTTTTTCAGTTTTATTTTTGGATAAGATTTCTGGTCCTTGGCATTAAGATCATAATACGATGCTGTTTGACACTAGATATTGACGTCATTGATTTTATTAAGAAAAAAGTAATGATGACATAATTTGCTTCCTAAAATAGTTTAAATCAATTCCACGTGACGTCATATTTGCTCTCAGCCAACCAAAATTGTTCATTTTTGTAATCTCATTTAAAGAGGAAACATCAAATTTCTTAGGTTTCTCTATTTAATATACGCTGTACTCGCACGCTTAGCTATTTTATATTTGTTATCGTTACATTGACTTTAATTATCTGCTTATTATAATACACTTTTACTAATCTTAGATTACCGTTCATATTCCTTTTACTGTAGTTGCTAAATCTTTTGACGTCATATTGACGTTAGATGTACCCCAAAAGGCTAATCTCGATTTCAGGAGCATCTTTTACGCAAAGTTAAATGAAATCTATACACTTTTAACCATTAAGTGAAGTTTTGTGTAATTTGAGATAAAAATCTATTTGTAGTCCAATTATTTTTCCGCACCATCGCCATGACGCCATTTTTTTAATACGGGACCATAACATATAATAATATATATATATAAAAAAAATATATAATATTATGGCATAAAACAATATTTTTTTTAAAATTTAATAATATTCCATAAAAAAACATCTACTTTTCATGTTCAAGCCTTATATATAGATATATATATATATAAATATATTTAATATTTTCTTCTTGAGGGACTGAATGATTGAAAATTAAAGATAAAAACATGAAACACACATATATTGGAAACTTAAAAATATAGATGCTACAATATTACAAGCAATGATGGAGAAGGCCAGCTTTTACTAATTTATATAAAAGGGGGTTTAACCACTTACAAGACTGTAATAGAACAAAGAATTTTAAAAAATGAAAGAACCAATATATAATGATTTAAAAATGCATCCATAAACTTATATAAGAAGATTGTTACGTTACTATTTTTATGCTTCGATAAAGAGTAAAAAGCTCTTCTAAGCATATTAATAATGTTACGTTATTATTATATATTTTTTGCTTGAATTTTTTATCACTAAATATTTATTTTTATAACACTAATATTCATTTTATGCTATTTGTTATATATTTTGTTTAAATGACTTGTGTGTGTTGTAATAAATCTATTTATTAAGCTTATGATGGAGAATATTTGGTGAATGTTCCTAATCCATGTCATTAAGATCCTGATATTATGTTATTTTGCGATATACATTAACCAATGATTTTACTATTAATAAGGCATTAATAAATAATTTGCTTCTCAAAATCATAATCTCGGATTACCTCTGATAAAAGGTATTAAAGCTACCTTTTGATCTGATATCTTAGAGCTCTTGAGGACAATATATTTACAAGCGATTATGCCTTGATTTCTAAGCTTCCACACTAGGCCATGTGATGGCTGTTTGGTGAAACTTGTTCTAGAATGTAGCATTTCTCATTATTCTTCACGTGTTTAGTGTATAACTTAATGATTCATCAAAAGAAAGATATCCTTAAGATTTTTATAATATTATATCTACACATACTTGTACTAACAAAAATTGTCTTGGAGCTTATGTGAAAAAAATTGCCGTATTCATTAACTTATAAGCTAAAAGAATTATTTGTCTATTGAGAATTAATTTTAAGAGCTTTAAATAGAAAACGAATAATATGTTGGTATACTTCCATGTTTTCTTAAATCTAACAACACGGGGGGGGGGAGGAAATAGATCTACACAACTATTCGTTGTTACAGAGGGAACAGATAAAATTATGAAAAATCTAATATTATTCAGAACATATATTCAAACAAACAACAACAACAAAGAAAGTATTGTACGAGTATATTCTGTATAAAAACAGAGCTTTAGAAAATCAATCGTTTAAGGGATGCTCTTTCTCAAGTCTAATATATTTATATTGGGAGTGGATGCATTTCAGTTTTGAGGAAGTACTTCTTACCTGTTTGGTAAGGGGTGGAGCAACTGCAAGGGGTGATGGGGTGAAGGGCGCTGCTCTTCCACACAAGGTGCAGGGCCCACTACCGGTCCAGCTGCCCGTCTGCACGGCGGCGTGGGCCCTGAGGATCCTCCGTCCCCCGGCATCCTCTGGTCCGCTAGGGGAGAGTCACTGCTCTCGTAGTCCGAAGACATGGCAGCAGCGGAGCGACGGAAAGAGGGCAGAGGCGGGAGACCCTCCTCCTCCTCGTCCTCTTCCTCCTGCAAGAAATGTATCTCCTATTGATATTTTTTTTCTTTAAATGAGGCTGTTGGTTGACAATTACAATAGCAGCCCAATTACATTCTCTGGAAACTGGTATTTTTTTAGTGTGGCACCATATAGGTAAATATCAATTACAACAAGCCCAGTATGCCCAGTTTTGATACTCAGTTTCCTCCCCAAGGAAAGGCACCTGAGCTCTCTGACTATGTAAAATTACACTCGGAATGAAAATGTTTGGCACTCAAGCCAAACAGGCACTCCAGGTATCTTTAACATGCCGCTTAATCATACGACATGGATGCTGTGGATTTTTTGCATCATGGAAATCTATCAATTTGGGCCGGGATCGAACCTGCAAACTTGGGCGTAGCCAGTGCCAAATTATAAACCAACTAGGCCACCAGCTGGCACTTTTGGGAATCGATTTCTAAAATCTTGCGTTCTTTTTATTTTGCATTATTCAGCCCATTTAATTAAAAAAAAGAAGCAACTTTACTCAAGGAACAAAACAAAAACTTAATGAAGTATCTAATCAAGCATATACAAAAGGAAAACATTCTACTCAGACTTAAAAATCTGAAAAAATAAATTAATTTTATAAATATTATTAGAAAACGATTACCATATTTTTTCCTTAGGACTTACGTTTCAAGACAATCGTGTTGAGTGAAGTTTTAATGTACTTAAATTTCTTTAAGGTTCTTTAAGGTTTCTTTAAGGTTCTTCAACTGGTTCAAAATCATAATTTTCATTAAAAAAGATCGAAATTTATTTTTTAGTCTATTTTTCTGGCCTGTTTAACTGGCTTTCTAAAAATAACTTACTTTTAACTCTGAGTCAATTAGGAAAAAATTACAGCTGTTTTTGTTTGGGGTATAGTAAGCCCAATTCGAAACCAAAAATTTAAATCCGAAACTGAAAGTGTAAGTTGTCGGTTGATTTTCATCTGCAAAATAAGATTTTTGTTCATGAAAATATTTT
The DNA here is from genome assembly GCA_019973975.1 of Trichonephila clavata. NCBI lineage: Eukaryota > Metazoa > Arthropoda > Arachnida > Araneae > Nephilidae > Trichonephila > Trichonephila clavata. The sequence continues at coordinate 51,987 of BMAO01022341.1, read as the reverse complement.
AATGAATATTTTTCATGTTTATTAACCTTTATTTCACTTTATAAATGTTTTAAAAGATATATTTCGCTTTCAAATAGACAACAGTTAACTTATTGCAATGTTTACTTTGATTTAAACGAGTTGCTATCTTTTTATTAGTCGCGTTCAAAATTAGAGCTCCTTAGATCTTTTTTATTAGTACGTTTATATAGAGGTAGTTATTTTTTTGTTAAATTAAAGTCATCAAGCCAAAAAACAAGATCAGTGAGGCTAAAAAAAAGAAGAAAAAAAAAGAAGAGATTTCCAGAGAGCAGAATTTATTGGAGATACATTGAAAGAAATATCAACGAACCTTCACAAATTCAGTTATTAATTCTATTAAATATGCTTATATGGATCTTTGCGATCAAAGGAATGTCTTAATAGAAAAACTCAGAACTGCAATGAAAGTTTTAACAATGGCGTGTGGAGTATAATCCCGAAAGAGACTTGTTGAGCTACAAACACTCTATTTAGGGATTTATATTGCAATAATACTTTTTAATTCTGGTTTCGCTGGTCTATTAGTTCTACTTCAAAAGTTAGGAATGGGATTAGGGCCTGAAATGAAGGGTATTTTTGGTACCTCGACAATACGAGAATTATTTATTTAACAATGCATTCATTCTAAACTAGATTAGAAACTGCCTCGTAAAAAAAGGAAAGGCCCTTCAATAAGGTAAAAGCTTGAAGTATGAGGTTCAAGAAAGCATCGCGTGCAAATCTCTGGAGAGTTTTAATATCTTCCAAATCTTAAGAAGTTTTATTGCAAATGCAAACTTTATTTTGCATCAAAAATAACATTCTGAAGAATGTTATTTTTGTTCAGAATGTTTCATGCTAGCCGTGATATCTGTTAAAGTAATTGAAATATTCTTATGAAAGTTTTTGAGTTTGTTCTTTGTATTATAATGAATGCTGTGTGCTAAAAGCTAAGCGTATTTTTTTAAATTAAGTTAGTTTTAATGTAATTTTATATGAAAAAGTTTTAAAAAATTCTGTTTTTTTTTCATGTTGAACATCTGTGTGTTCCATAATTTTATTGTAAAACTACTATTTAGTATAAGCATAGTTAAACATCAAAAAATTGTATTCCAGCAGAAATGTTATTACTATTATTATTTTTTTGCAGTATATATTTCTTAGAGTTGTTTGCAAAAGAGAAATTTTTTTTATAATATTTTAGTTTAGATTTCTCAATATTTTGAAAAATAATTTTTCAAAAAATTCTTTTTGCTGTGTTTTTATCGTTTTGCAAAATACTTACTTAAAAAAGCAACATTCAAATAATTATTTAAGTCATATTTTAGAAAATTGTCTCCGAACCCAGTCGGATACCTTAAATACACTTATAAAATGAGTTTTAAATCTCGATCTAAATAATTTTTTTCTTGGTAATAAAAATTAAATTTTTTCTTTTTTTGCTTGAAATTAAGTCTTCTCGAAAACTTCATTAATCTGTATCTAGTACCGGGATAAGTGAATTAATTTAGTTAAAAAAAACCTTGTTTGTTGCGTGTTTATTTTCCTCTGAAGTAAACTTTTATATTTGTTTCATTTTTTTATTTCTTTTTTGCCGTAGATGTGAAAACGAAATACTAAAGTAGTATTATGACAATAATAGAATAAAAATATTATGATTTGACAGTATTTATATCATTAACAATTAGATTAGTAATGTATGTCATGTATACCTATTTCATTTCCATTGTCGTTTCCTTTAATTTATCATTTCTATCCACAGCTTAAAGATGTGTGTACTACTCATTTACAAACCAATAAGTAAAGTTTTCCAGAATGTTATAATTCACTATTTGAAATTATATATATATATATATATATATATATATATATATATATGTAATAATTCCCACTAATATAATCCTTTTAAATATCCTTTAATTGCAATGGTCCATCCCTTCAGGACCAACGTTTTAGTAATAAGTTAACCCGCCGCCTAACGAGAGTATTTTAAACTACACCTATCCACCCACTCAGATCATGTGATTTGAGTGGCCTATAAATACCGAGATTCCTGGAGACCGTTCTCTTTTCGCTTCTATATTTTGTCTGATTAAATATGTTGCCGGCTGCAGCTTGGGTTTGTGTGTGTGAGTGTATTGCGTCGTCCTTGTGATGTTTTATGTGCTTAAGACGCGGAATTAAACATATTTGAAAAACCCCATGACTGCCTCTTGGATAATATTTATTATGCCTCACCAATCTCATATAAAGAATCCATTTCAACAACACATCGTCGTATTACAATATATAAAAAAAAAAAAAAAAAAAAAAAAAAAAAATATATATATATATATATATACAGAGAGAGAGAGAGAGAAACACAAGGTACAATACAAAACAAACATAAGAATATCAGCCTTTTTGAAAGAATAATGCTCTTTTATAATCTAATGAAAATTGTTGGGAGATTTTAAAAAGAAATGAGGTTGAAAGTATTAAACTATTAAAGAACACTTAATTCTATTATTTATTTTTTCAGAATAAATTGTAAATGACCCTTAATTAATGGCGTGTACAGATTTTCAAAGTCTTAACTGTTTAATATATTTATGTTACTTAAAATTTTTATAGCTGCACCCGTTTATTAAATATCTCATGTAATCCTTTAAGTTAATTATATTGAGTATTAGCAACAATACTAATATAAAATTCAATTAAAATTTATGTTACTTAAAATTTTTATAGACGGGCCTGTTAATTAAATATCTGCTGTAATCCTTTGAATTAAGTTATATTGAGTATTAGCAATAAGTACAGTTTTTATTACTATTCTTGTTCAGAACTGATAGAAATAGTATCTTCATTAAAAATTCTATTATAATTCTTGATTTGGTTACAATCACGTTTGTTGGACTTAAAAACTTATGCAGTCTTTATATTGAATATCAAAATTTCGGCAATTTATTAAGCAATAGGATGCTTCTTTATATATATATTATAATAAAATTTGACAACCAAGAAAAAACAACCAATGTATAAGTAAACACATAAAAAGTTAATCGACTAAAATGTAAAACTATTATGTTTTCTAGAGCTATTACTGATTTAGGACAGTGAAATAGGGTTAAGCTTGCTTTACAGGATCCTAACCTTCCCCTTCAGCAGAAAATTTTGACATAATGGTGCAAGAAAAAGTTCAGAAAAACTTAGATTGAAAAAGGAGTTAAGCCTAACTTTTTTTACTTTCAGTACTCTATCAAACGTTTAAGATATATGAATGACTATATACAGAAAGAGAGCGAGTCATTCATATTGTCTTAAGCGTTGGCTAATTTATATTTACACTCATAGTATAAACAAATTAAAGGTTTGCCTCAAGGTGGCTTGTAGCAATAGTTTGGCTAATTTATATTTACACTTTTACGAATATAAATAAATTATTAATAAAAATTATTACATTTTTAGATATATAGATGATCTAATTATTTTTGGTAAAAATAATAATGTTAACCCCAATATTATTTTTTATCCCGATTACTTAAACCTAGTTAAAATTAAAAGTAATCCAGCTAAAACTAATTACTTGGATGTTTCATTGTCTATTGAGGATGTTAATTACATAGTATTATTTATGATAAAAGAGAATATTTTAATTTTAACGTTTTTAAAGTGCCATACTGGAATTCAAATTTATCAATATTTATACATAGAAATATTATTTTTAACTATATTCATCGTAATAATGTATTACGATGAATATAGTTAATTTAATTATGAATATAATTAATATTTATAATCTAATCTAATATATATTTAAATTTTAATAACTTTATTAAACATTGTATTGAACATGGGTACCCTGCTAATTTTCTTTACAATTATATTTCTAATAGTTGTCAGTGAAATGACAATATGTAATAACAATAGCATTTTTAATTAGTTGTACAGTTTACCGATAGATGGCGCCACATGTCAAATAAATTAATAATAATTTTTTTTATTTAAAATTAATTGCTAATGTCTGGGTTGTACTTTAATTTTCCATAAATTTTAAAACAATATTTAGATTTTTTAAATGCATATGTATAATGTTGTTTTATCATAATTTACTAATTTTGTGCGCTATTGATATACTCCTTTCTATCACGCGGGAAAAATGACAGTTGCAGTACTCACGTAGTAAGTTTTTTCATCTAGTTTTTTTAGCAATGATTTTAACATATACTACTACTTATTATAGGCTATAATTTTATCGTTTTATCTTAATAGATTGTGGTTTTATTTTTAATAGTTAAACTTCTCTTGATATTCCTTACTTTCCCTATGGCCCTGAGTATTGGCAAATACAGGTGAAAGTTAGCTAGCCGCAAAACTTTGTTTAAACCTGCAATCCTGGTTCCTAAGGCCAGTAGTTTGCTATAGTATTACTGTGTCTAAGACTTTTTAATATCTTGACTAGTTATCTTAGTTTTATAACTATTTTGTGTATATTTATGAATTATATGTATATATATATGTGTATGTGTGAACATAAGCCTCCTTGAGTTTTCTTACTTTTTTTCACGAATATTTTTTTTTTTTTTTATATATTATATATGTATATATATATATTTCTATTTCAACATATATTAATAAGCCTCCTTGAGTTTTCTTACTTTTTTTCACGAATATTTTCCCAAATTTTCTATATTTAGTAAAAAGTACTACATAGGTATTAAGATAATAATAAGAGTAAAATACACCTTGCTTAAAATTTGATTAAAACGTTTTTAAATGCAGCTTGATTAAACTTTTTATATTTGAAATAGAAAAATTAATACTTTCACTGTCAAAAATTTCGATATTTACCTCTCGAGTTAAATACATTGCTTAGGTATTTAGAAAGCATAAGAACTGAAACAAATTGGGAAAAGTTAGATAAACAGCTAAGAATTAGATTAAAATTCTAAGGGAATGAAAAGAAATGTATGAGTGAACTGTTTTGAAAATAAATAAATAAACTAAGGTTGTAGGAGTACGAGTATTTTACCTCGTCATCCTCTTCCTCCTCCTTGATGGTGGCCTCTTGCTGCTCCTGTCCTTCCTCCTGCTGTTGCTCCTGCTGACCCTTGGTGGCATTCTCGTGCAAGTCAGTGAGGCACTGCACGTCATGGGGCGTCAGAGGATGCAAGGAGGCGACGGTTTTTCGCTCCCGAGAATCTCTCCGCTGGGGGTGGCCAGAGGGTAGGGCGGTCGTCGAGAAGGACCGCTGACCCTTGGTGGGGGGTTTCTGGTGCTCGGGAAGAGCAGCGATCAGTGATTCCAGGCTGCAACATAAAGCAGAAAAAGGATTTAAGTTTTGTTCTATTGGGGCATTGAAATATTATTGAGAGGAAAATGGTTGACAGTACCCTTACTAAATACTACATACTATATTGATCAATATGGATGAAAGAAAATCATTACGTTGAAGAAAAAGAATTCTTCAAATAGATTTGATTCAATCGTATTAAACTACCTCGGTGCTTGTTTAAGTGTTAAAATTATTTAAATAATTATCAGCTCCATTTAAATTACAGCGCGTTGCAATTAAATGGTACAAAATTATTTCAGATATAGAATTTTATTTAGACAAATTTATGTTCAAGAAGATTCTGATAGTATTTCTTTTTAAAATCTTCTTAAATATAAAACGACATTACAAACATAACCAAACTATCTTTTAAGACCAAGAATGTATAACTGATTGAATTATAGTAAATTCTCATATTGTACCATAATATGTCTGGTACAGTTTTATATATGAGTCATTCATTTTGAAAGGGGGATAAGTCACTTTTTCAAAAAAAATCAAGTTATTGATAATATTAATTACAATTCAAATGTATCTTCTCATTCTAAAAAAATTTGCAATCACTATGTTGAGAAATAGTGAGATTTTATTTGAGAGAAGTTTTTCTAGTTAATTTATCAATATTTTTAAACATTTTAAAACGCAAACTCTTAAGTATCTCAACTTAAAAACAAAGTCATTTATGCCACTATCAAAATAAACGGCTAATATTTTACACTGTGAAACAATTCTAGAATCAATTCAGGATAAGTTTTGCTTAGATAATTAAAACAAAATTTTTCTTTTAGGTCGAATGATTTTAGAAAATAATCTGTCCCTTTCACTGTAAAAATTTCTATTGACATGCTCATTCAACAAACAAATATCACTTTAGACTAATTCAATTTATAGCGTGGGTACTAAATTTATGATAGTTGGAATGGGAAAAAAACAACTTTTAAAGGGGAATTTAGAGACACAGTCATATACAATAACATTAAAAATGGCGTTAATTAGATGGTGAGAAGTATCCATTTGATAAGATTTATTTCAAGGTATTAAATATTTTAAAATTTAGAGAGAGAGAGAGTGACGTATGCTTTTGTTATTTCATTTATTATGGATATTATGTTGCTTGATGGCGTACGTATTTATCATTCAGTTCTCTTCAAGATGTATTTTGAACTATTTACCCGGGTGAAAATTGCCTTTCTTCTTCCTCCTCTTTCTCCTGACGTTCCTGGTACTGTTGCTGTTCCTCAATTGATGCAGTAGGAGGTGGGGACTGGAGATTTCGGAAACTGGTACTTCTTTTTCGGAGCGGTTCGGGTTCCAGAGTGGGCATACCAGTGGCAGAAGTGGTAGTTGTCCAAGTGGCTGTCGACATGCGCCTTAGGACATTTGGTGCAAGATTCTTGCGAAGACGCTGCGATCAAGACATTATTTTTAGAATAAAGTAGAATAGAATCATTAAGTTAGTTACACTCTCTTTATAATAATTAAAGTGATAACTCTTTAGGCGCATTTTGCTGAAGATTGAACTTAATTTCAACGTCAGGTTTGGCTCCGTTATGCTAATTCGGATTTATCGACTCCATTCGGCTATAGTGCTCGGATCTGCAACGCTCTTTTAATTAAAAAAAATTTTTATTTGCGTGTTTTTTAAAAAAATTTCATGCACACTTTTATCGTGAAGTTTTATTTTCTTTATTTAAATATTACTGTCATGCAGCCATTTTCTACTCAACTCCTGCGAGGGAACGAGAGAAAAGGAGCGCAAGAGAGAGCGAAAATAGTTGGGGAAAAAAAGGTTATTCTCATGTGGGAAATATAAAAGCTAAGAAGAAATTTAACGTGGGGTTTATTTTTTGATTCAGTAGAAAGAGCATTTATATATATATATAAGCACAAAAATGTGCCAAAAGAATTAAAATCCGAAATTTTTATGAAGTTAATTGGTGAGAAAGTTGCCCATATTTTGGTTTATAATACAGATGACAACTAAGAGAGATTACGAGAAAGTAAAAGTATTAATATTGAGAAAGTCCGAATCCTCTCCTTTTGTTGGCTTAGAGAATTTTAAGAAAAGTAAATGGGCTCTCAGGGCATAAGTTTCCCTTGCCTTGCACAGTATATGGCGTTATATAAGTTATATAAACGGTACTACGTATTATCGCGTCTGTGTTGGCGACATTATATGAAAGGAAGCACATGGTTGCCAATTCATCGCATACAAATTATGCGTAATCAGGGCTGCCAATTTGGTGAATTATCTTGAACGTTGGCATTATTGCGATAGTACGTAAATACCAAATAAACATATATATTATATAATATAATCTACATAATAATTTACATATAAATATTTGGTACATTTCCGTTTTGCCAGCGTAGACCAAAAATGGCACAACCGACGCGCCAAACGGAATATTCCCGCAGGTAACCATTTACCACCCCATTTTCAAAACAATTTGTGGCTTTATCATATCAGTAACATATTTTTCATAAAATATCAAAAATGGATGAAACACAATGAGAATTAATATTTACTAGCACTTTTTTATGAATATATTGTATGATTTCGCCAATAAAACCCGCTTGATGAGATTTGCGCCGGCCAAACGGAAAAGTACCAAATATTTTAAATAATTAGACTAATTAACATTTAAATTGTATATTCATATATAAATATGTAAGAATGTATAATTATTTAAACATTACCCTTTACAGAAAAAGGAATTATGTAAACAAATCCACCGATGAAGGGGCACTAAAAAGAGAACTACTTAACGCCCGCATGCGAAAATGTCGTAAACGAAAACGCAGTAAGTACATCCGAACAACTGGATTGTCTTGCTCCAGAATGAACCAGAAGTTTTCATCATGTGGTCATAAGCACACACACGATTTTTGTTTTGAGAGAACTGGAGTATGAGCAGGTGGGTGTTGATATCACCTATGACGTAGAGTGTCTAAAAATAAAACTGAGAAGTTGATCCTACTGGCTTAATTAATCTTTATTTTAGGGTTCGAACACAAGCATCTTATTTCAAGGAAGATGACTCAGCTCTTGCTTACCTTTTTCTTTAAATTATTCCTAAATTTTTTGCATTGTCACACAGCTCTCTTATAATTCAGCTTTTATAATTTACAATTAAGGCAATACTATATCAAGGATCCCATGCTGTGGTCATTGCTCCAGAATCGTATTAATTTTCCCTTTAGTATCTGTTCATATTTTGCCCTTCATTATCTTACTAAGCCTAAAATTCTGTTATTAATTATAAGCAGTTGACTATATTTTTAAAATGAAGGAATGATCTCGATTGTAAACACTTTTGATAATTGCGGAAAAGTTTTGCATCTGTTAGAAACAGTAACTTAAAACCATGTGTGAATCATGTTCTCTCCCACTAGAGTATGGTAGTTGCTTCAGATGTAAACAATAAATGCTCTTTGTTTTTGAGTTTTTGCGGAGACGCCTAAAAAGGAATGATTGTTTTTTTACCTTTGTATTTTAATGTCTTGTGTTCTTGTTTAAACGTAGTTTAACAATGTATTAATTCTTAACAAATAATTTTAATTTAAACTGAATTCGGCATGAAGTAAAGAATCGTCTATATTTTACAATTTGATATCAGCTAGCTTCATCATCCAGGACACACCTGACTGCTCTCTGCCCGGAAAACATCAGAAAAGGTAGGACAATATTTATTTTATTAAATAACCTACCTCGTTTTTTGTTTAATACTTACTGAAAATCAGGAACGATTTTTTTACAGCATCTGAGATGCTAAACAAAGAAATACGTCCATCTGTATTTTCTAATATGCAACAGAGACCAATTCCTTCTTTTTCTTTGGATCAGTTAGACAATGATAAATGTTACAGTCTCTCGTGTAGTCAAGCTATAAACCTTCTATTTTTGGACTAGTGCCAACATTTTTGATGTAGATAAAATAATTCATCTTTTGTGTCGTTAAGTAATGTAGCTATAATATCAAATAACTTTCATGCCTGATATCCATATCCATTTAGTGACTTCTTTTTTAAGGCAAAAATTCTAATTTCTCTCATATTTTTTATGTGAATAAAATAAAAAATCAGTTAATAAATAAAAAAAATGTAGTACCATAATTATATTCATAAACAAGAACATTCTTAACAAAATTGAAATAAAATGAAACCCCTTTCGCAACTCATTTTATTGCATAACACAAAATTTATTGCTGCATGAACCCGTTTATTGCTAAAGAAGCTACAGAAATCAAATTCAAATTCAGTTTTATCTCCATTTGTTATTTTTTCCGTTCGCTAAATTGCTTTAGGTTCTTTTTTTTTTACAAGATCAAGGATAAGCCAAGAACATTTCTAAAAATCCATTCGAAGTGATGACTCATTAAGTGAAAGAATTTAGAGTTGATCACACTTTTATTACTTCAAATAGTTCTTTACTTTTTAGAGTTTCTATTAGTTGAAAAGATTATATACCACGATCTAGGAACAGCTTCCTTCACTTAACAAAAAGAAAAAAAGAGATAATTAAATACTTCGAATTGTATCAAAATTATGAAGAGATGAGGGTAAAAATTATTGTTTTCGCAGAAAGACATAAAAGATGTATATTTATTTTTTGATATATATGTTGAAATGGGATAGCGCTTGATAAACATGAACGTGCCTTAAAACTATTACAGGATCAGCGTTTTAAAACTATGTCCTTATACAGGGTATTACCGAATTCGAGCGACAAATTCAGAAGGGTGATAATACGCAACATGCTTACGGCAAAACAACATAGAACATGGGATTGCAAACCACGGTTATTCAGTGAAAATCGCGATAATAGTAGCCGTCGGGAGGACGATAAGCAAGGCGAGGGGAGTGGTCAAACGAATGCGGGGATATACATATACTGCCCAAATGCCTCAATGGCACAAACAACAGCACGTCCAGCTTTTTTTCAACTGTACAGCCCCCCGAAGTTGCTTGCTGGCCACAACGCACCAGGATGTGTTGTGGTTCATGCACAATGGTGCACCAACACATTTTCGATAATGGTGCGCAGCTTACCTCTATGCTATATATCCCGGGAAATGAAAAAGACATGGTGAACTCGTTGCTTGGCCTTCATGCTTTCCGGAACTCAAACCCTTCGATTTCTTCTTCTGGGGTCACCTGAAATCGCTTGTGTTTGTGATGCCAGTGGCTACAGTGGATGATCTCACGGCACGTATCATCATTGCTTCATTCAGCTTCATCATCGCCAGCAAACCGGATATGTTTGAACGCGTTCAAGAACCCTTCTCCGTTGAGGTCAGCTATGATGAGACCTACGGAGTGGCAACTTCAAACAGTTCCTGTGACAATCTCTTGTCCTGACATTTCTGACGTCGAGCTGTGATGCATTTTTCATATAGTAAACATACCTTACTTCTAGTAAATGTATTTCTTACCTCATATTGTCCCTTTTCATTGTATTCGACATCACGGCCTTCATAACTATTTTTGCTAATTACTCGGACTAAATGTGGTTTGCAACCCATATACTAGGGGGGTTTGTGTCTACCTGCTGCTTACTATCACACATCTGAAGTTTTCGGTTGAGTTCGGCAACACCCAAAAAAAATAATCGTATAAAATTTGAGTGAGTGAATATTATAGTCGCACTATTTAGCTATTCGAGGACTTTTGGCGACGGATCTCGTAATTTTGAACTATGGTCAAGTGACGAGGACTACACCTGAGTTGACACCCCCTCCATCTTCTAACATCCACACCACACCAACGGGAGAACGTTTGAACCTCGACATATTTAACGTGCATCAGCCCACTCTGCACGGTGGATCTTCAGCGGTACTAGGCTCGAACTCATGACACACCGACCATGAGTCCCCGTACTTGACAGCTAGGTTAATGAGGCCACTAAAATTTGATAAAGCTTTCATTATATCGCTTCCTCGTTAGAATTGAATGATCTAAAGGGAATGCTAAAAAAAGTTTTGATACGTTTTATATACACTTTAAAACATTTCCTTGACAGTTTGATAATAAGCAACAGTTCCAATATTTAACACTTTCATTGTATTTTTAAGGTAATTATATTTTACATTTGCATAGCCCGTTGATGGTTAAATCTGTCCTTTACAAAACTTTGTATAGAACAATGAAATATGCTTTGAATGAAAGTTTTAAAGGGGAATGTCTCTCTGATCAGTATCTTACCCTGTTATCTGATTTTTCATTTTATTTTTATGTCTCAATAATAAATTGCCAAAAAATATGAAGCAATTTCTATTTTTATACAGCAAATGAAAAATAATTCATGAATTTACAACATTGTAATAAATTTCAACTTTTTACACATACTTTATAACTTTATACCGCTCTTCGTTTAAATTATATACGCGTGAATACGCTATTTGTGAAAAAATAATTTGAGAAAATCCTCATTGTATAATTTTATAAGAAATATATAACTAGTAAAAATATTAATATTTAACTATTTAATAAGATCAATTTATATCTTACTAGATATATGAACTATTAATAATGTGATATATAAGACTCGAATACAAATACTCCAGAAAGAACTCCATGATGAACTTGCTTAACTGTCCCGATTTAAAACAGAAAAAATAAGATATTACTTATACAAACTTGGTAATTTCTAACTTAAGTTTGTATCATTATTATTTTGAGTATAAATGTTTTGCGTTTAAAGCTTTTGAAAGAAAATATTAGGTTAGATTAAAGTCGAGTAATCTGTCATTCTAAAAAATGTTATCAATATTATGCAAAAGCATATTTTGAATTAAAAAGAACATGTTTTCAGTCATAATTAATTAAAGTAGTGTTTTGATGTAGAACATAAGTTGGAAAATGACACTTTAAAAATTATTCCATTTTTATTTTATTCCTTTACAAACTTTAAAAATGTTTTCCTCAGACTTCTAATTTTGAGTATACAAGTACTTTCTAATCCCAAAGACTTTTTTTCTGTTTAAGATAGTCTTGAAATTTTTTGTGAATATTCCCAAGTACATGTTCTACAAAAAACAATTACAATTATTTAAAAATTTATAGCATTTTATAAGAGTTTTAAAAAACTTCAGAATGGTTTTGAAAAAGACATTACTGACAAGAAAAAAACATGATTTGTTTTATAAATGTTTTGGTAAAAGGTTACCATTCAGAATATTCCTTTTTGAGCTGGTTGTATCATTTTTGGCGACTTAATCGCCTGCCCCTGTGAAATGGAAAAGTACCCAAAATGAAATCTATATTTATTCAACTTTTAAAATAATTTTATATTTCCAAAACAGCTTTTTTAGATGGATAACTGGTTTTGCTAACAAATGCAAAAGACAAATTCATTGAGCATGCATCATATTTTTACATGGTGGTAAAGTAGAATGCTTGATTTAGATCGATAATGAATAAAAAACGGGCTTTATCCTGCCTGGAAGATCTCTTCATCCCGCTTCAGGTTTTAAAGCACCAGTATTTTTTTTTCAATGGGCTCAATATTGGCAAGTTAGCTTTTGCATGCACGGAAAGTCTGCAAATGTGAGAGCCATTTCGTAGTGACACCATCTAGGGGCGGCAATCGCTACCAAAAATTTAGATGCTCGAGTTAATTTTAATTCAAGCTCTGGTCGGATGCTAAATGTTTACGGCTATTTAATTTTCCCGAGAGTACCAGAGCCAAATTGAGACTCAATTTTACATGCCACATATGGCATGCGATTTTCACATCCAAATAATCTTTCGACTCCAGCCGGGATCGAAGCCGCAAGCTTGGGCTTACGAAGTGGGTATGCTACATCTGAGCCTCCGAGTCGACAATTTTCAATTATAATAACGTATAAATTCATTTAGGCAAAATTTATTATTTTGTTTGTTTATTTTTCAATTGCCAATTTGAATATTTCTTGCATATACAAAGTATAATTTTGATAATTTATACAGATATTGATATAAAAACTTATGCACATTCAAAGAAATAAACTCATCTTAATATGTTGTTTCTAATGCCACCTGTCTGACGGTGTCAGATCGAGGCCTACGAAATTCATTGTGGCAAGTGGCTAGGTGTACGCCTGTCGTTAGCTTTTAGCACCATACAGGTGACAGTACGATTTGGCTCGATTCTTACAGGATAGATGACAACACCTTCTATCTCCACCTCCACAATTTAGACATGGAACTGGAGGGGAGGGAAATATTCTCCAGCCCCCTGCACCCGTGGTATCTGCTGCAACCGCCCACAAGACTTTCGGACCCACTGAATCAACGAACACGTAATCCATGTGTACTCGGAGGATATTTGGTGGCGTCGGGCATTGATCCCAGGCCTTCCGATCTGGAATCCGATGTTCTAACCACTAGGCTAACCACAGCCCTTTCTAATTAATATGAATGACTTTATTAAAATGTACTTATTATTATTTCTATTAAAAATGAAAAAGATAACAAGAACGAGTCCGGCATTATTCATCGTATTAATGTTAAATAATATTCAAAGTGAATTACTTTTTTGGGATTTTCTTTGCATATTTTAATAAATTATTTTGGCCCATCAAAAGTTTTCTTTAGGTCCTATTCTTTAAGAAAAATTCCTATCATGATTTCTCCCACTAAGGCATACATATTTTAAATTATGCTTGTAAAAAAATCACGTGTCACGTGTTCAAATGTTCAATTCAAGCGATATTATTCAAGTGATATTTTATTAAATTGTCTGCTCTTTTTCCCTAAAATATTTCAGATCAAAAGTCCCGTTTTGTCGTATATGTTTATTGATAAAATGGCTCAAATTTCATAGAATCTAAGTGCTTTAGCATGCAATTATGCGTCGTTTGTATATTTCTTTAGCCTTTAAATCCTTTCTTAATTTATAAAAGTAAAACATTTGCTGAATTTGAGTGTTTTCACTTGAAAAGTTTATTCTCGGTTGATCTCTTCACCTCCCTGATGCTAGAATCCTCCCTTACCTTAGGTAAAGCTGATGGTCTTTCCCCCGTAAAAGGTATCTCTTCATTGTCCGAAGATGACCGGAAGTAGGGAAGAATGAGGCTGGCCTTGCGTCTCTGGGGCGACCGCCTGTGGTGCATACGTGGCGGGGCGCAGCAAGACGATGATGAGGAAGATGCTGGGGTGGGAGAAAGGAGGGTGGACAGGGTTCGCAGCCCCGACAGGATATGGGGTGGAAGTTGGGGGTCAGCCAACATATCCGAGACGAGTCCGTGAGCCTCAGTGACCGCTGCAAGATCTACAGATGATTCTCTTCTATTGCGCCGCTGATGGTGATGCTGAGGTTGATCTCGCTGCTGTTGCTGCTGTTGGTGGTGGTGGTGGTGATGGTGACTAGCCTGTAGGGGATAGAAAATAGAAAATTAATTTAAACTTCAAAATATTTTCTCCTGATATTGCAGAATAGGACTTGAGTCATAAACAGATGTAAGATGCTCCAATAACAATATAATAAAAACATATAATGTTAACAATTAAATATAAAATACATTATCATAGACTAAATGATTTATTTTTTAATACCTGAATTATTTATTCTACTTAAAAATAAATTTATTGCTTAAAATAAATTTAGCAATTCTCTTGTACTTTAATGCATAAATATAAAAATCCTTTTACTTATTGATTTATCTTATAAAATTAAAGAAGCTTTAAATAGAAAAAAAATATGCATTTAGTTTTATAAATTTAAGAGTCACAAAACATTTTAAGCATATATATGTTTAATAAGATATTAACGTATTTATCAGTATTGGAATTTTATGAGCCAGAAAAGGGCTTTGAAAGTTTTGTGTCCTATTTACTCAATTCAATCTCATGCATTCGTAAATAAGAAAGGTAAAATAAGACAATAAATTCAGATTTAATCGAAATTTGGTTTTGACTTTAGAAATTCTCTCTCTCTCTCTCTTCATTTGATAATTATTTTGTGTGTGAAATACCTTAAAAATTAATCATCTCTATGTTTTAATACCAGAATACAAATAGAAAAATATTTCTTATACTTGCAAAGATTCGCTTTTATTTGCAACATTTGAACTTATCAACGTAAAAAACTCAACTGGACTTTATTCTACATGCTATAAAAATTATAATGCATTGATATTTTTTTAAGTAAACTTTTAAAAAATTGTAAAAAATGTTGTTACAAGAATTAATGCCTACTACAAAGATTGTAACAATCTTAATTTACAAGTATACAATCTCTTACATGATTTACTGTTATTATAACGGGCATTTAAATATTTATTCATTAAGATAAGCTCCTATTATATTATCTTTAGCAGATCTCCCATTGGTGATCTCTGTTATCTAACATTTATCGTGAATAAAAAAAAATTGTATTAAAAAGCTTTTTTTTATCATCACAATCTTTTCAAATACCCACGAGCTCAACAGCTAATACTATTTATTTCTTGTCAAACTCGAATCTCTACATAGTCTCATTTACATTTTAGTTTGTCTTTCACTTCCTAAATCATTAAAACATGAATAGACACAAAGTATGATAGTTGCTTGAACAAACAATACTTTAGAGATAGATAAGTCTGTCGTTTTTATTAGTGATGTGAAATATCTAAATTAAAATTATGGATCCTTTTCTTTGTTTTGGGAGTCTTTTTATCAAATTAATTATTTGCTCGAAATTGCCAATCAGGAAAATATTAGGTAAACAACAAACTATACTTTAGAGATAAATTAACTGTCATTTTCATTCGTATAGTATGCGAAATATCTAAGTTAAAAATGTAGAAATTTTTTCTTCCTGGAGCCGTTTTAACAAATTAATTAGCAAGAAATCCTCAATTGGAAAAGTATTAGATAAGCAATTAGAGTTATCCCTATTCTTATAGTTCTTATTTTTAAAAACTTTTTATATCGTCTCAATTGAATTAAAAAGTTAGTTTTTAATTCAATTATCTAGCTATTAATTATTAGAAGCTATCTTTAAACTTGAATTAGTTTTAATTTATGAAAAATTATGCTTACATATTTTTAAAAATGTTAGAAATTTCCATATAGCTATCTTAAAAAATTAAATTTAATTTTTCATACTATTTACTACGTAATCGGGAATTTTTTGCTGCGTGTTTATCATATACACTACAATAATATAAAAAAATTAATCATTACGCACCAAATTTTATATTTCATACAATCAACTCCACAGTTTAGACGTCTTTTTTTATTTAAAAAAATTCCATTCGACTGTGGGAATATACTGCTGTGAATTTAATCTCAGTTTTATATGCAACCCTTTTTTATTTGAATATGTAGTGTTTCGTAAGATTGTTATTTTACTAGCTTTTAAATATATCATATTATGTATTTTTATTTCCTTGATTGCATTACATTTTCTTCTACGTAATCTTGTAATTTTCCTATTTTTAAAATTCCGTTCAACATGATACTAAAGGTTTAGCTACTATGCTGTTCGAATCAATTGGGACAAACATATTTTTCTTGTCTGAGCTGGTATGTGATTACCAGTGATGTCCCGAAATGCCGCAAATCGGTTATATCTGCCTAGAGGTACTATTGACTTTGACTATAATTTACTCGTTTGACTAGTTTTAGTGCAGCAGTAGCTAAGTTGTGAATATTTCAGAGCGGCAGCTGGTGGATATAATTTTGCATTCCTTGTAAAACGTGTAACTTTTGTTTGTTCAAAGATGGATATTACACCGAGGAAATAATCGCTCTTAACGAATACACTTCTATGGTTTTGAGAAATATAGTTACGGCAGTTGTTGCGAGTAAATCAAGTGTTTGAAGAACTTTAAGAGCATTTCTTAAATAAGGAGCATCCTCTCTAAAAAGAAAACGTGGTAGCAAGCGGAAAACTACTCCAAGAACTGACAAAATTCTAATAAGAAACTGCAAAATAAATCCCAGGAAGACAAGCACAGACCTTCGAAAGGATGTGGTGGCCGCGGTAGCAAAGTGGTCTAGGCATCGGATCATGTCTAGCGTGTCATGAGTTCAATACCAGTACCAGTGAGTTCAATGAGTACCGCCGTGTAGGGGAGCGATGCACGTTAAATCTGTCGAGAGCTCAAACGTCCTCCCGTTGGCGTGGTGTGGTAGTTAGGAGAGGGGGTGCCAGCTCAGGTGTCGTCCACGTCACTTGACCATGGTTCAAAATTACGCGGACCGTCGCCAAAAGCCCTCGTGTTGCTAAGACAGTGTGACGTTAATATTCACTCACTCACTCACTCGAAAGGATGTGTTTAAGAGTATAGTGTTGAAGTGAATGCCTCAACTGTACACAAAAGCTTTTGGAAGTTGGTTGTAAGGCAACAAGCTCATGGATAAAACAATTTCTAACTCAGAAAATGATGGGTAAAGGTTTACATGTGCTAAAGTATACCGATCTTGAACTGTTAAGGACTGGAAGAAGGTAATTTTCTGTGTTGGAACACATTTATTTGTGCAGAAATACAAATCAAGAGCGGTCAGACAAAATGAAGGTGAAACTCTGTTACCAGATCCTATCCAGAAGACTGTAAAACAACCTTCTGAAGATGTTTTTTTTGGGGGGGGGTACTACAATTGACATTAGAATGGCATTGGACATGATGAATTCTGTCAAATACATAGAAAAATTACTTAGTAAGATTGCTCATTTCATAATAAAATTCAACGGAACATTTAAACAGGACTTGGCTCTTTGTCACAATTCGATATCAGTCGAGACTTTCAGACGGGAAAGTAAAATACAAATGCTTGTATGGCCTGGTAGTTCGCCAGACCTAAATCATTTTGAGAACTTATAGCGTATTCTCAAGAATCGTTTGGAGAAGATGAATTGCAAGACAACAGAAGAGATGATAAAAATTTCGGTACTAGTGTAGCTCCTTGTTGTTAAAATGCAAATGGGAAAAGCATTAAAAACCTTAGACACACATACACTTAAAAGCAAAAAGATTATTATTCCATAGAGAATAAAATAACTGATAGACTTAGTAATTATTACCAGAAAATTGCATATTAGTAATCATATAGTGTTATTTTATAATGAATTGTTAAAAAAATGCATATATGCAACCTATTTTATTTTAATATTTTATAGATAAACTCATGGTTTTACTGTTAATAATTTAACAAAGTTTTTAATATTTTTTAAATAAAAACTTTTAAGTTTGTTAAAGTGAGTAGTTTAATTACTTGATTAATGTATACTAACTTTTAGCGTCGTAAATCTTAATATAAAACGCTAAAAGCTGTTAACACGTTTTGATTAATAAACTAATTTTCACAAAATCACATATTTTACATATTTCTGCATTTTTTTTTTTACTTTAGTTTAAAAGATTATCAGATAATGCTTTCATCAAATTTTGATGCTCATCATTTGGAAGATTTTCTGATATCATAATTGCTTTAAGCCTTCCTTATCTGAATTGTCTTAAAAATTTTGAAATTTTTTGGAACGTATATTTGCATTTGAGAGAAGAATTTATTAAAATACTCAGATTTTTATCATTTTGAGTGCGTGAAAGCATATTAATTTATATTCATGAAAAGCAAGTATATTTCTTAAGGTCACTTAGATTATGTTTTGTATTTTCTGTTTTAAAATTTAGTGTTTTTATTTTAGAACTGAATCTAAATATTAATATTATTTTCATATGTATTAAACGTGTTTAAATAATTTAAATTTCATTTCTTTTCTTCTCCTTCTTTTAATAACATCGATAAGTACTTAATGTTATGAGTTTCTGTGTATTTTTTCAGCATCTTCATCCAAATCAAGTGTTGGGTTATACAGAGAAGAAAAATCTATAACACTTAATATGTAAAAGGTGAAAAGAAATTTACTTCCTCATTCTAAGACTCTTTACAAATGACATTATCTATATGTGGTTTCGTGAAAAGATTTTAAGTAATCCACAAGTTTCTGTAAAAAAGTTTTTTTTACGAAAGAATAGTCCAGGAAAGACCTAACTATATCCAGTTTTTTCCCTTTTCTTATAAATCTTTTCAAAAAATTAACATTAGAGGTGTATCAAATATGTTATATATTAAATTATTGTTCTTATTCAAAATAAATAATATTCTTCATAAAATAAAAAAATATTTAAGTTCCTTTTTCATTAAAATGATTAATACTATTATAAATTAAAATATTAGCCATATTATTTAGATATTACGTCTAATTTGTTAAGGAATGTAGATATTTTCACATATTTTTACATTTTTATCACATTGTTTATAAGTATTACATGCAAACCTTAAACATTTATGAATCTTTATGTGGGAAAAATGTATTGAAATAAAACACGTTTTATTATTTGTTATTTACAATGATAATGGTTTGGATTTTGAATGCTTTCATACCAATTTTATTCATTAACTAGCTTTTACCCGCGGCTCCGCTCGCGTTGATGTCTTTAAATAACTGTCAAAGTCGTAATCACATTATCATTAGAAAGTAAATAATATAATATGGTAATTTTTTTTATTGCTTGACTGGAACCAATAAAATTTAAAAATTCTAAAATTGAGCTTAGTTTAAAAAAACTGAAAACGTAATTTATTGTAATAATTAACAACAAATATTCAATAACTTAAACTATTAATATTTTTAAAAATCGAAAGTATCTACGTTTAATATATAATTCCTCTTAAGAACTCAAAACAGAATATTATTCTAAGATGCTACTGTATACCATATTATATGTTCTTCTGTCAGTTGCAAATATGTGAAGATTTGGGCATTAGACACACCGACCAGGATACATATAGTTGGCAATAGGAAAAACATTGCTTTTCCAAATGAAATCATATACTACCTGAAATATTAGCTTTGTTAATAGCAACAGTAAAACTGGACATTGAACTTGTTTGAATTGAAACGGTAGGTCAGTGGGGATACTTGGAATTCGAGGTATGATAACACTATCCCTTTTCATGACATATGTTCAAATAATGGCACCAAGTATATTCTGCATCAGTTTTGTGATCCAAAGCCTCATTACTGTACATAGTCGAGGAGCATCGAGATTTTACATAACTGGTACATTTAGCTTTAATTGAAGTTTATGTGAGGGTACACCCGAAAGTTCAAGTGAATTTAAGAACTCCGTGTGATATGAAGTACTTTGTTCCTTATCCATGATTGTATTCATTGATAAATATTTCTTCATTCTCCCCCTCCCCGCACGTCGTTTAAATTTTCAATGTTGATTTTATGGGCAATGCCATTGTTAGGCGCCAATATTGATCTTGCGCGCAGCCACTGATCCCAATTTAAATTTTGTTGCAAGTCCGGGTAAATTGGAGCAATAAGATTTACATCATTTTCTTCTACATTACAAAATTCTCTGAAAGTAAAATATAACCTCCAATATTTGCGTCCAAACATACATAACCGATTTTCAATTACGTCTCTGCATAATGTTCCGAATCTACGTCATTATGAAAATGCACTCTCATATTCGTTTTCAGACTGAATTTTTCAACTTTTCCCCATAAGCTTAAATTCACCAGCCAATATATAAAGTACCATTCCTCCTATCTCTATGTACTATCTCGTAAATCCTGAAGAGTCCGATTTAACGCTTCTATAGCTTTCTTGTGAGACATCGTACTTTCATCCCACACTAAAAGCTTACATTGTGGAAGCCTTGAGAGCTATTTTTCTGAAATTTCAGATGAGTGAATCTTCAAATACAAGATTAAGCGATAATTTTAAAACGGAATGTGCAGTACGACAGTTGGTCAGTAAAGTCGCGGCTATGCCAAAAGAAGCCATAGCAACTGCTGTGTTTTTCTGATGGTCATTAATAATAAGTTTCGCAAAAATGTTTTTCCGGTTCCTCCAGGGGCGTCGAGAAAAAAGAGTGCACCACTGCTGGATTCTATTTTGCGTAACACTTGTTGGGAAAACGTGACTTTGTTCTGGAGTTAATTGAGGGATAAATTCTGTTACTTGATGTTGCAATGCTATAAATTCGTAGTTTAATTCTCAAGTAATTTTATTATCGAAGCCATTTCCGTCGACACGTCTAGGGCGAATCATTCCAAAATCATGTAGCTTCTTCCAAACCATTTTGAAAACCTTTATTGCGTTTCGTTGTAGATGTGTTCATTGAAAGACATATTTGGTTGTTTTTCGTCGCAAAATATCTTCCGCCATGTAGTTAATCTTTGTACTTATTCCAAAATTTCAAAGTAATAAATACTTCCAAAAATAATCAAAACTACTTAAGTAATCAAAACTTTTTATGAAACTGTCAATTAATATTACCATAGAATTTTCAATATCACGCGCGTGCAATTCGCTAAACCTTTATTTCGTTTCCCTCTTTAAAAAGTGGAAGAAAAATTGCATTAAAATATCTGGGATTGTCGGAATAGGGAACTTCTTAGCCAACTTGGCGATATTTCTCAAAGTTTGAGTTTAACATTTAACAAACGTAATGTAATAAACGTTAGAAGTTTAATAAAAAAACCATTTAAAAAAATTACTTTTTGTAAAGATGCTAAATTACACTATGTATCAGTTATTTGTTACAAATGTGAGAAAAATTTTATTAAAATTTCCTTTTACGCCAACTTGGCGGTGAGTAAGCAACGCCAACGTTTTACCCGCATAGTTCCCATTCCCGTAAGAATATGGAGATAAAATATATCTTATGTTTCTCGCTGATAATGTAGCTTTCCATTGGTGAAAGAAATTTTAAAACAGGATCAGAAGTTCCCGAGATTAGCCGGAACAAACAGACCGACCGACCGACAGACTGACAAAAGTTTAAAAAATTGATTTTTTGATATAAGTATCGTATATACCTTTAAATGCATTTAGTAAAAAGCTGCTAATTTGAAATTACAAACAGACACTTCAATTTTATTTATTTGTATAGACTAGAAAAATTTCAATTAAATATTAAATCCCATACATAACATAATCTTTTCACGCTTTTTGCGTCACTTTAAATGATAACAAATCATTTTTAAACTTTATATTCTTTTATGTATATTATTTCAACACTTGAAATAATATACATAAACGAATAATATATTGCATTTTATATTTCAGTGTTGTAAAACACAATATCAAAAGTTATAAATATGTTCTGATATTTATTAATCAGAGTCATAAGGAATTATGAAGATATATTTATTTCCAGAACTAAAAATTACTATACATTAGTTAGCCAGCACAATACAAGTCGATAGGGAGTTTAAATACCAAAAGAAAATAATTCTAAGGTTTTCTTTCTTTCATATTTACTAATTTTTAAAATTTTAAGCTAAATTTCTAGATGTCGCATTTTCAATACAGTAAAAATTATTGCACGCTTATAGAGGCTGCTTAAAAAGAAAATTGTTCAGTATATACGAAAAGTTAGTTTCCCTTTTTCCAATGTTTTAGAAATTCTACACTCTCCAATATTTCGATTATTATTGTACTTTATTATGCTGAAATATTCTTCCATGTCATTTATTTCCCCCGTTTCTTTTCCTACTGTGTAAGTTTAAATCTTTCATTGTGAATATTACTCCTTTCAAAATTATTCTCGAGATAGTATGCAGATAATTTTGTTTCGTAGAATAAGTTAGTAAAGTAAAAAGGAACACGACATCAAACTATTTATAAGTCATCCCATACATATAGTAAAATACACAACACATATAAAATCTGAATAATATTTTCTTTCTTGGAGCGTTTATTTAGTTTAATTCAGTCAGAAATTTTAAGTAATTATGCATATCAATTATTCATTCTTAAGAAAATGTATTGTGCTCACACACACAGTTTCCTTATTCCGTTTTAACTTAAAATTACTTGAGGTAAATGTATTAAAGTATCTATAGCGACCAATCCACACACCTTTATTTATGTAGCTATATGATTCTTAAATTGAATAGCAAAATTGATATGAGGGGATAACAGATTCTTATATTTTTACTATAAAATTAAAAAAATACTTTTTAGGCAATAATCGGAAATTTTGAACTGTTTTCGTAATGTTTTGCCCACAACTTTGATCAAAGAAGCCTATTTCAAACAAGTGCAAAAAAATGATTTTCAGTTTTTGAAAGTAAAGAAAATCAAGACAGAAAAAAAGACTTGTTTTTTTTTTGTGTGATTTTATATTTAAATCTAGCTAGTTCTTGATTTTTAGCAATTGCTGAAAAGCAATTCCTTGATTTCTATGTATATTTGCTTCAATAAAAGTTATAGAAAGTTATATAGCTTTTTTGTTTTCTGTCTGTAAATTGTAAGGAGCTTTCGAGTTTTTAAACCTTTCGTATATATAAATAACAAGAAGCAAAAAAAAAATACCACACATTAAGACATGGAAGAAATTGAATGTAAGAAATACAATATATTCAATTTCATTTCTGCATCTACTTCTCTATTTCAAATTATTATTATGCAAATAAAACATAAAAATTGAAGTATCATCTCTTTCGAACTGCAAAAATTCTTTAAACTTAAAGAAAAGTAGTCATTCAAGGGTTGTAAATAATTCATAACCTGATCCAAAAAGTAGTGCTATTAATTCCTATATACAGGTGTAAATTGGCTTCAGGATTAGGCAATTTAGTATTTTTTGATGGTATTGTGAATCATGAGTTTGATTAAAATATTTTAAAGAACAATTTGAAATAATGGTCCCAAAATTTGGATACTGGAGGTGACCATTTTTAATGAGGTAATGACACCAAACGCACTGTTTTCAATGTACGTCATTGGTGTCTCTATAATTGTCCCCAAAGTCTGAAAAATCTCCTAAATCACCCGATTTAAGCCCAGTAGAACATATTTGGTGATAATTTGAATTTAAAAAAAAAGGAAACATGAGATACAAAAACAAAACGTGAAGTAAAAATAATAATTACAGAAGAATGGAGGAGTATCGATGTAGAAATTACAAAAAATTGATAACAAGACATTTAAAAGTTTATGTGGACGCTAAAAGACTTTCCACTAAATTAAGAAAGAAACACAGTACTTAAAGCTATGTTAAGATTTTTTATTAAATGTACAAAGACTTTTGTCGCGTAATGTCTTGGTAGTTTTTTAATTTTTCAAAATAATAGTTATACAATATTTCAAAAAAAAAAAAAAAGATTATGTTATTCGAATAAGAACAAGTTGCAGATTTTATACAAGATTGCAATTCCAATGTATTGGTTTTTATTAGTAGAAAGCATTAAATTTTGTAGAAATTTGCAAGTGTACGAAAACTTTTGACGCCCACTGTATATAATCAATTATAAAATGTTCAAGTTTAATAACTCATAATCTAATGATATTCATATTCTTCAGTACTTGTAATTTATTTCTATCACTGTAATAACGTGTATATTAATCTTCATAAGGAGCTCAACAGTAATACCATAATTATTTAACTGTAGTTCAAAAAATAATTTTGAAAAAAAAAACCATTGTTGCAAAACATTACAACAGTTCCCTCGAAATTTCGAAAACCGGGCTCTTAAATACACGCAATGACGACGCTACCTATAGTTTTCTTAGCTAACTAAAATAATCTCATGTTATTTATAGTTCTAAAATTACTTCCTGGGATAGTCAGCAATTCTGTGATCCTATTAAAATTTTCTCGGCAAAGAAGAAAAGAAAAAGAAAACTCTTAAGCGAAAAAAACCTACCTGTCCAAAATACACCCACCTCTTTTCATTGGAACACTACTTGCTGTCTGTTAAACCGATCGATAAGTGTACTACAGATAGTGTTCTTTAGACTTATTTATAGGCTCTATTCAATCTTGTGGATCAACAATCAGGTGCACAAAATCTTGAATACGTATCTCAGAACTTTCTTTTGTAAATAAATATAGATTTAGATTAAAATTTTCGTCCCGATTTATAAATTCAAAAGATTTTTCGACGAGTTTCATGTTTCGTAATTTTGTGCGAGTAATTGTTCCGAAGCAAAAGAAAAATTTACCTTTGAACTTCATTCTGCAATGTGATGTAATGAATCGAATTGGAACTTCAGTATTATGATAAATTTATAAAAAAGTAGACGGATAACATTTCAATTATTCTAAATATTTTGCAGGACTCTTTATATAAAATAACAAGCATTATGTTTGCTTGATTTTGAATTTGTACTTTACATTTCTGTTATTCAGAACAAAGAAATTCTTTATTAGGATAAAACTAAACATTAAAAGCAAACGATTTTGTACAAAGATAAAAGACCGAAACGAAGTTCTAAAATCATAAACATTATAATGAATAATTACTGAAAAATTCTTGCTCTGGTAAAATATTCTCTGTTTAATATTTTATTTGGCTAATTGCTGAGGCATATAAAGATTTGAAAATCCAATGAATGGGAATTTTAATTGATTGTGCAACATTTATTTCTCAATAAATCACAGTCAGGTATAGGAAAAGAATGATTAATATAAAACGAACTTGGTCCTAAATCACACTCCGATTATTTTTCAGAATAAAATATATCTCAGACTTATAAAATACAATTAAAAACAAAAAGTTAAAATATTCTGTTTATATGTAGGAAATATATTACTAAATTAAAATTTATAAGTCTGAATTAAGTCCAAAAAACATTCTCTGAATAATATATTTTTTTAAAAAAAATTCGAATAAATCAAGTTTTTAGATGTTCAACTTAAACTCTAAATTAGAAAATAGCTACTTTTTCAAGAAAGTTTGAAGAAATTTATAAAATCTCATTTTTATTTCAGTAATTCTTCAATTCTTTCAAGAATAAAACAAGCAGTTATTTTCAGTTTACTAACAGTTTACTAACTAATACAATTTTAAAATAAATCCTTAGAAAGCAATTATAATGAATAGTTTTTCCCTTATTGAATTTCATTATACATGGTATGAGTATTATATGATCTAAAAACTCTATGATCATAAAAGATTTAGTGTTTTTGTTTTCATTATTACTTTTCAAGTTTGATAGCAATCCTAAATTTTTTATAAAGCTAAGATTTTTTTGCAGGAATTTTCTGGTAATTTTTAGCAATATATACATAAAATTTTTTAACAATCATTTATTCTTAAGGCTCTTCTATTTCCAATAATTATCTCTTTTTTTAATTTTATACAAGCAACTTTAAACAAGTATTAAAATTTCTGTGCAAATTTGATATCACAGTAAGTCACTGCTTCTGTCTTTATGTAAACTAACATTAACTTTATGCTTGGAAATACTAAAAATGACCTTTTATGTTATAAAACCATACAGAGAACTTCAATAATTGTAGCTAAACTCATCTATACTATTCTTGTACTTTAAAAATTGCTTTACTCAACTTTTCAAGCATTAATCTAGTGTTCAAAAATAAAAGTATCTATACATTTGGAAAGTGCAATTGAGACACGTTTACAACTGTAATTACATTTCTAACTGAACAGTAGTCTATATTATACCAAGACTTAAACTTTGTTATAAGTATTTATACATCCTTTTTCATTTTCATCTTAAACATTTGTTGAAACTTTCACTCATATTTAAGGTATCCGACTACCCTAAAATTGTAAATTTTGCCAAACATTGACAATTTTTTTTATTATTTTATTTTATAGACCATCTTATTAGCTTTATAAAAATACCAAGTTTATTATTTTCCGTTCTCTAGAACAAAAGTTACAAGTGTTTTAGTAATAGCAGATGCCATTACTTTAAGCAAGATGCCATACTTTAAAAGGCGTTTTACTCGAAATTTGTTTTTAAAAAAATGCTCAAATGGGGACAGCAATCGCTCAAAAAGCTTTGAAAATAATTAACTGAAACTTTTTGTGTATGTTGTGTATAATAGTAGAAGTGTTTTAACCTTCAGATTTATCATCACTGTTTTATTACAAAATTTACAGTCCTTTATGTTAATATAATCGCTATTATTTTAAGCATATTCATATAATAACTAAGATAAAGTTCTCTAGTAAAAATTAAAGTTTCTCTTATTCTGAAGTTCATTTCAGAAATGAATAACATAGCAATACATCAGAATCGAAAAATGGAAAATTTGTTCATAAACTTTTGGTACAGAATAGGCCTCGTTTTCGTAAATTTTTACCCATTTTTTCCCATTTTCGTAATAATAATTCCTTTTTCGCTTCTTAGTTTTTAGCAAAAACCACAAAAAATCCCCATATCTCCAATTTTTTTAAAAAAAACGTTGGAGCAAGTCACATTGGATACCTTGAGGTAATTTTAATCGAAGTTAAACAAAATTGAGAAAAAATCACACTCAAATGTAATGTATATACTGTATAAGCCAGTAATAAGAAAATAACAAACGTTAAGACGCTTTGGGTTACTTATACGCATTCCTTCATTTCATCTCTCGATGCGTATAAATCGATTGTATTCTTGTTCTTCATTCTTGCATCTCGAACCTTCTTTTCATTTCTTGAATTAGACTGTCAGGACACTGGCGAGATAGATACCAAAGATAGAGCATTTGAAGGGTCTTCATTAGCTTAAACATTGTGATATATCCAGGATGATATATTTCCATAGTCATGTATAAAACCTTCGGATGTCGAACTTTTTAAAATTGCAAAACCAGCCTATTCGAAAATACTTTCGAAACTCATAAAATATAACATTATGATTTAATATTGATACTCTAGCTGTTTTAAAATTAAACTAAAAAAAGATAGAGTAATTTACTACACAAAAGGGGGAAATATTTTAGATTCTATTCTGTGGATGTTAAAAAGTAAATTTAATTTCCCCATGAATGCATAACTGTTTTATTTCTTAAGAAACTATATTTTCTCAACTCTTTTGCAATATAGGAATTCTTATTGGAACAATTATGCTCAACATATAAATTTTATATAAAATTATATTTTTTATTTCGTATGGATGTTATTTTCACAGTAATATTTATTTTAGTATATCAGCTCTGAATAAGGAAATCTTCACTAATAAAGTGAAATTACATAAAAAAGATTTAAAATAATTATAAAACCAAAATAATATGTAAAGAAAGTTTAGCTTTGAATATCTAAAAACCTCTTTTAAATTTACTTACGTTATTTTATAAAATATATTTTGCTCTTTATTTTATTTGTGTCTTATATATATCTAGAAAAAATAACTAGAAATGTTTTACAATAATGTAGAATAATTTTTAAAAATTTCCGTATAATGTTTTTCGGGTTATCAATATTGCCATCAAAAGATGGCAACATTGATAACTTGGATGACAAAATTCCTGTTTCTAGACATTCAATTTTTTTACTCTTAAATACTGTTGGGCTGCCAGATCCATTATACTTGAAATAAAAATATAAAAAGGAGGAATTGGCTTTAATTTTATTGATATTGTACAAAAAATATAAGACTGTTTAGTTATTAAAATAATTCTCTTTCTCTTAGTATTTTAATACTTTTCTAAAATATTATTTGATAAGAATTTTACAGTGATATTTTAATAAAATTGAAAAAGTAACAATAAAATAAAGGAAATAAGCGCTTTTAATAAAATGTTTATTTTCTTGCTTAGTAAATATATATATATATATATGTGTTGTCTTAATTCTAACCAAATTGATTTTTTGTTCATTTGAAGGAATCACATAGATTATAACTTTCTTATAGCACAGAAAATGTTTAATTTTATATTTTTCTGCATGATGCTAAGCATTTGAGCATTTTATTTTTAATTTTTTTGATGGAATTGAGGATAATATATTTTAAAATGCTTATTTTGTCAAAGACTTAAATTGCGTTTTTAAATAAATTTCTTTTTTTATATTAAAAATGCTTATTTTTTAGCTATAATATTACCTTTAGCACAATTTTATTGTTTTTTTTTAAATAAATTTCATTTAAGAGATCGTTAACAACTTTAATATAATTTTCGTTTGTATTAATAAGTTAAAATTTTTTTTAGTTTAAATAGTTTTTGATTACGAATCTTTTAAGAATTGGTTAAAATTAAGATACAAAAATACGTAACAGAGTATTAGTTCGTTGTCAATGACTCCTTTATTACATTTCGAATGAATGTAAAAAAGAATTTTAATTACCATAAAATCCGGCGAGTATATGAAGCGAACCTATACTTTCAAGCTCCTTTTTTTAATTTTAGTGTATATTCGCGTATAACGCACTCCCCCGTTTTTTTACGAATGAAGCTTAAATGTAGTGTGCAATGCTATTATGTTTTTAAGTCATTTTTTCGAAGTATTAACCAAAGAATTGGAAAAAAATTGTATACTATAAAACTACAACCCTTTAACACCATCAGGTATGTGATTTTTCTTAAATGAATAATTCTGATACAGATCTCTTTTTATTTTTGAAGTTATCATTTTTATATACCCAACGATATATGCACAAAAGTAAATTTCGATCTTAATTTTTATGTTAAATGTGGTTATTATACGTTGGATTTTACGGTAATATTTTCAAGCTATCGTAAAAATTTCTTCGTTAATGTAGAATCAAAAAGATTAATTTCAAAAAATATGATGGACTATAAGTTATCAAAATTATCAAAGTAACAATTAGTTCATTCTGTATATATTATTTATGTATTCACTGAAGGGATTTTAAAAAAGCGTGCACTGTTGTATATGTTCTTAAAAATAAAACACTAGAGGAGAATACAAATTACTTAAGTAAAAGCGATTCAAAGATTGTCTAATTTTTGACCAGATTTATTTCAGAAAATTTCATATAAAAATAAAGATACAGATGCTTTTCTCATAGTTTAAAATTCTTTCATATTTTATTCAGCTGAGACATCAGTAATAACTCTTACCAGATTTAAAATTATTTAATCAGCTTAATTTGAAGTGTTTAGATAATACGTTCTTCAAAGTGTCTAAAATTATATAAAACTTTAAAAAATTTTAGGCTTTCTTAAAGTTTTTCTACCACTGAAATGAAATTTTAATTCAAGGTTTAAGGCCTTTATTTAGGCATTTGTTGAAGGCATAATTATTTTAAACTAATTTCTTCAAAAGTTTTCAATTTCATTTGCACAATTAGTATCTTAAATTTCATGAACAATTAGTAGAAGTAACATTAGCAACCTGTGACAACTTTTTTTTATTTAGTACATCATAGAAAAAAATCTTAAGTCCTAGGAAATATGTTAATAAGTCTTAACCTATTGGTTCCTGTGTTTCCAGTTCCTAATGAAGGATCATCACGATGACATATTAATGATAACAATTCACCACTGATCTATCACCATTACTTATTTTATAGTACAAATTTTAAAAGTTCAACTGATAATATGCAGTACTTAACGCCCTAAGTACCTAATAAAAATATTTTTAATGCACCTTATCTGATCAAAAAGAAATTATTCAGCTTCATGACATGAAAAGGCTTCTCATCTTTTGACAAGTAGAATTATCTTGTTTAAACAGATTATGAATCTAAAATTTTCATTCGCTTGAAAAAGAAGTAAAAGATTTTCATATAATTCAAAAAGGCAATTGAGTTATTTTATGGAACTAATTTTAAAGAAAAACAATAAATAAATTTCCCTTTTGCATAAAAATGTTTTTAATAAAACGTCAGATTTCTACCTAAAATTTATTTCAACAGATTTTGAGTGATTAATACTAAATTATATTATAATAAAAATGAATTTTGGTATGTAAAAACTAAGCTTTGTAAATTGTCCTGTTTATCAGATACTTAGAGAATGAAACTTAATTTTTACAGTTTTAAAGAATTATTTAACCATTATCTCGAGACGAATTTTTCTCAATACTTTTTGAACCAAAAAATTGGATCACATATTTAAAAAAAAACATCGTTGAATGAACTGCATAAATAATCCCTTGTCGCTAAAGTTATTTTTACGTTCATGTTACGCTTTTATGTTTATTAATATATATTATGAAATAGAAGTAGTGGCGCATATATTTTTAACACTTAATAAGATGGCACTAAAGATATTTCTCCATTCTAAACATAAAGTACACATATATTTTTGTTATAATTGATATAATGCCCAGAAATATTTTTTACTCTTTCAAAAAATTTTTTATTTACTCATATTCGGAAAAATATCCCCAAATATCATATATATGGGTATAATGGGTACTTTGCACTTATAACTACATTTTGGCAATACTTACTGAAGTATAATTCTGCACGAGAATTAATACCAGATACATAAAAAGTAATAAACGATTTGCAAGAAGCAGTATGTTACGCCCATAATCTTTTGCATTAATTAAAAATCACAAATTCATAAGGACAAAATACACAAATTGCTTTACTATAAATTATTTCTTCACAAATTTGCTTTTGCTACAGAAAAAAACCTTCTAAAATTTAAAGTTTGGGAATAATCATGGTTATTTTATGGTTGACTTTAATATATAGATAGTATCTTTTTAGAATACACGAGAAAGAAATTATTCTACAGTACCGAAGAATGCGAGCAAAGAACCAGTACATTTCTGTAAAAGGGTTAAAAAATTTAGTTATATTATTAAATTTTGAAATATTTTATTCGGTAAAATTTCAAAGTTAAGTAAGGATTATACGTAAGTTAACAATGGTTAAAATATGAATGAAGAATAAGGTCATAAAAAGTTTGAAAATTATAAAATAAAATAGACAAAATTATATATTATTCTAAAATTTCAAATATTAAAATTCATATATTTTTATAAGTATTAAGTGATCAAAATTTATAAAATACAAATATAACTGATAATTCTATTTGTAAGAGCATTATAGTTATAAATAATTTTTTTCTATTAATATAAATACGTAAGTATTAATGCTTAAAATAATATTTTTCGTGTTAACTTTGAAAAATTCGAACAGCATTTTAATTTATATAGTGTTTTTATAGTACCTTTTAATTTCCTTTCATACTTAAATAGGAAGCTGCAGCTATTTTGATTTCCTTGTAACATTTAAAAAAAATCTCTTATGTGTCTCTTTATGTGTTCTTTTTATGTGTTATTTTCTTCTTTATAAGTATCTTTTGTGTGTTCAAATTTACCTTTCCCTTCCAACATGATTCTTAATATCATTTGCAATTTATCCAGCAAAATTTTCAAGAAATTATTTTGAAAAAAAATGCATTTGATTATCATAAATTTTTCTGGTTATTTTACTTTTTTACTTAGTTATTCTAATAATATATACCAAAAAGGTACTACAGGTATTGAAAAGTATCCAAACTACATGGAAGTTAGTTGAACTTTATAAGAAACAACTAATGATTAAAAAGTTTAAGAACATATTACAAAATATTTTAAATGATACATAAATAATTGAAAATAAATTTATGGGCATTTACGAACGCTTTTAAGCAAGATTTTAGTTATATTCATTAATATTTTTAAAGGAAATCCAATATGAGAGAAAGTGACTCTTGCAAAATATTTAAGAATTAAAATCTTCAAATTTTCAATTTTATTCCAATTTATTCAGGCTAGCGATTGGTATTTCCACTTTTCATGGCATTCTTTATAAAATAAAGCAGTTTATGAATATCAAAATCGATTGAGAGTAGATGAAGCACAAAATATTTCCCGCTTGTGGTTTTAGTTAACTTAAATACGTTTCAAGCATCAATTGATATTTTTTCACATTCTTAAATCTTGTCAAAGTGCATGCATTGCGAAAATTGAGCAAGAAAACACAGAATTTTATAGAAAAGAAGCAAAAAACCAATAAAGATGAAATATACAAACAAATAGTAAATTTTTATAAAATAAACTTTACGTGTTATCAATACAATTAAACTTTTCCTGAATTTTTAAGTCTTTAGATATCATATGAACTTTTATGCAATACTTGAATACCGATATCAGGCCCTACAGTCAAGATTTTTTTGCCCAACCATCAACAGGTTGTTAACTTGGTTATTTATATATGCACGTAGAACAACCACATTTAGTGATCAATTTTACTTTTGAAAAGCATTTTTTTTTCAAACAAAGGGTTATATTTTAAATCTACACAGCTCAAATTGAAAAAAGCTAAATGCATCAGTTCGAATATGCATAAATATCAAATACTACCCCCACTAACAAGCACTAAACCAAAATAGTTCCAAATGCATATCGAACGCAGATAGACATTTATTCGAATAAAAATAAAAATGAACGGAAGAATAATGACTTATCATTTATCTCTTTGGATGATTGCGTGAGCTAAGGAACGCGCCCTTATGACGTCACGAAATAAAATATTGGCAAATTAATTGACATCGGGAATGTAGGAGGATATGTAAGAATACAATGGTGAAAAGTTCTATATGCTATTAACAAAAAGCATCACAATGTAGTACAATTTTGATATTGAATAAACGCATAATGGTTGGAATAAGGGGATGGGATTAGTACAAATATATTGAGACTCACCCTGGGTTGAGTGTTTCCCATGGTGTCTACCCAAGACGGCATCACACGCCTCCCCTCCCCCAATCGTTCTAAGCAGGGGGCGGGGGAGCCCGGCACGTGCAGGTGACCCAGGTAGCCGACAACATGGCCGCCGTTTCTCTATCTCCAAATGATTTTCGTGTCCGGATAAAACCGGATTTGGAGAACTCTCTTTCCTTTTTGCACTCTAGAAATTTAGTAATTGGAAAATAATGCAAGGGAACTAGATTTTAACAAAATGCTGGGGTGTAAAAGTCAAGTGATGGTAAAGAGAGCCGACACTGGCCAACGATATTTGAGAGGGAGGTGAGGAGAATCTCTTCTCTGTTCCAGAGCAGAGGTGATGACAGAGACACCTTGCGGGTGAGGTCTGAAACCGGGATAACTCTCCGGAGTTGGCGTTTTGGTTTGCTCCTAGTGTGCTGGACAAATGAAGGTTTTTAACCTTTGAAATCTGTTTCTTGGAATGTTTGTAGGATGGGGTGGGGGAAAATCGATATTCAAAAAAAGGGGTGGGTTTTTAAATTCGTGGAATTGTCAACAACAATGGATGTGAGTAGGAGGATAGGAGTTTGTCTCTTCCAAGAATATTTATTGCATTATCAATAAATTTAATTTTAAACAAAAAAATTGTTTATCATAAAGTAGAGCTTAAAATAATTTGGAAATTTAATGATAATTTAATTATAATTTCGAAAATATAAGGATTTTATTTCAATTTATTTTAAAAAGTAAGAATTCTAGAAAAACAATTAAAAATTTATCCGTTAATTAAAATATGTGTGTATCATACGCACATATGTAAAGACCATATATATAGTCAAAATTCTCTCTCTATTCTAGAGAGAGAGATGAATAACAATAATCAAAGCTGAAAAAAATTGAAAATGCAAGATAAACAGAAAATAGATTTTAGAATGGATATATGAAAAATTAAAAATAATAGAGTTAAATATATAAAAATATCGATGCTACAGTATTATAAACAGTGCTGACTTAGGACAGCTCTTATATATAAAATAATTTATATAAAAGTAGGGTTGAACATTTTTGTGGCCAGCCAACCTTCCACCTTTCTGTTAATAATAATGAGCAAAAACCTATTGAAAATAATGGATAGAATATCTGTATCCATTACAAGTAAAATGTAACTTACCTAAAAATTACATTCAAAAATGCAGAGCCCGCGCTAAGTCTGAGTACAATAAACTAGTTATTGCCAGATTCTGGACCCAAATACAAATTCAAAGCATGAGAATGGCCGAATAGTAGCACTTAGCAAAAGTATGATAAGAATAGAAATAAAAAAAATTATATATATATATATATATATATAATTTTTACATAAGTGTTCGTTTGAATCAATAGAATTAAAATATCTAATAATTAACCTGAAGTAAATGTTTGGTTATAAATGGTTATAAATATATTAACAATTATGCAGCCATTGTTCAAACTATTTGTCCTTATAAAACATGCGAATGATTATCATAATCAGGTGCTAAATACAAATTAATGCAACAAATATTTTCAAAAACAGAAATAGTTTATTTAAGATACATAAATATTGGAGTAAAAATAACTAAATCGTATTACACGATAATTTTGGAACAATAAAGTTTAATAAAAAAGTTACAGAATATGAAATAAAATAAATAATGATGAAAATTTTATGCTTAAGATGAACCGAGGAAGCTGAAAATAATAAATTATAATAGGACAAGAAAATCTAATACATGTATTAAAGGTTAAAACATATTCTTAAAATTAATTTTTTAAAAACTGAACATTTGATTCATTGTAAAATATAATAAAGTATATACCATACTAGTACAATCTAATAATTACAAAGTTAAAGCTATCACAAATCAAGATTTCTTTATGAAACATGTTTAATGAATAACAATTAATCGATAATTATCGGCTAATATGCTAGCAATATTTTTCTCAATTCCCGTGTCTTATATTTCGCAAAATTGGTTGAGTGTTCTCATATGTTACTTTCAGTGTTAACCTAGTACTTTTTTTCAATTTTTTTCGTTATATATTATCAAAAGTAGTACATAGTAGTTCCAAGCATTTTAGAACGTTGTATCATAAAAAGTCTGTCATTAATCTTCAATATGCACTATACGTTTGCATATAATATATGCTATATTTTTAGAAGCCAGCAAAAATAATGAGGGGTCACTGATAAATCCAATTGTTTCACATCGGAAACTCATTTCAACTATTTAAATAGCATGCATCAACAAAATAGTAAATTTCCAGCTATTTGTTTCAAAAACAGAATCGTAATTTAAAACACAAATAACACAATAAGAATATTGTACTGGATTTAAACGTGATCTATATTATAATTTATAGGATATTACTATACAATGAATATTTAAAACATTTTACAAACATAGATGAAAATAAAACTCAAACGAAATATATTGCACCTTTTGTCAAATTATTTTTAAATTATATAAAATAAATCCAACATTGCAACACAATAAATACTCTAAAGCAACATAATACTTCAATAAATATTATCGAGAGTATACTCTAGCACCAAGTTCCTCGAACATTCGGGATCAGATACAACTCTTGCACTGCTTTCACCTCTTGACCATGAGCCGTGGCGAATACACTGGCTATCCTTTTCTTTTTGGGTAAAGGGGAACTGGGTAGACAACAAGGTTTTCCGGTCGTTTTAAGATAAATAGAATAGATCTCCCCACTAGAAAGAATGATAGGTTCCGAGAGCAGGACTTCTGCTTTCATCCAGTGCTCCAGTTCACTCAACCGGCTTAATTTCCGGTAAGAACTCTGGAAACAATTTATCTCCTGCCTGAACACCTCTTTCCTGTCCAATTCTTGGTATACTTGTAAGTAGGCTTTTGTTCTGTAAAAAGGTAGTGAGAATTTGAGTGAGTTGAGTTTGATTGAAATCCCAAACAACAAAACTATAAGAAATCAATTGATGCATATGATAATAATAACTATTAATATTATTGTCCAAAATAATAAGTCTTCATTTATCATTATTATTATTAGTATACCATATTTTAATTATAAACCATGCGTTTTAGAATTGAAAATATTAAATTTTAAGAGAATTTTTTAAACAGGGGTGCGTTTTTTTTGGAAATTGTTAATATGAAATCTTAGAAAAAATCCCTCCGCTGCAACTGCTGATTTTTTTAATTTAAGAAATAGCTTGAAATGCATATTTATTCAGATATCATTCAAAATTTGAATTATAATTGATAAATATTGATATGAAAATTCGAGATGAAAATCCTAAGTCATTGTAGAAAAAATAGTATCTGGTAACAACATAAAAATTAATGAGAGAAAATAAGAACATATATATTAAATAAACGCACTAATCATCGAAATGAAAGGAGTGTTATTTTTGAGGGAATTTTCAAACTTATAAATATATGTTTCAATCTGTTTGGGGTTGATTCTTTTAATGAATTAAATAATTTAATTTAATTAAGAAAAATTTGTATGAATTCTTTTTCTAAATTGTTAATTGCTTTTTGTATAAGATTTTTATTAAATAATTCATAATCCGTTAAAATAATATCAAATTCATATACACATGTTCTTTTTAAAAATGTTTTCCACCCTTTTCAGTAAATATAAATTAGGTGTCCTTTGCTACTTTATTATTAAATTTGAACAGTATCAATCTTTAGTGATTATCAAAACACTGAATCTTTTGTCTGTAATCAGATTAAATAAAAATAAAACGTACACTTACATAGATGCATCTGAGCGTTTTACAGAAATATACAAAAATTAACCAAAGAACCATAACATGTGTATTTCTAAATGTAATGCGTAATTGCTGTATTACCGGTGCTTGAGATTTTTTACCTAAAGGTAATTTTATGTGAATTTTTTAATATTTAATTTTGCTTCATTTATCTCGACGTATTGGTGACATTATATGAAACGAAGCCCATGATTGCCGATTCGGACGTTAGCATACGAAATTGCGGTTGCCAACTTGGCGAGATATCTTAAGCGTTGTCATTATTGCGATAGTACATAAAAGTACATCGGGTAATAAAGATGGTATTAGTGCGTATTTAAAAGAAGACTGTAAAATCGGCGTATAATGTGTGCCTATATTTTCAAGCTGCAATTTTTAATTTTTAGGTATATTCGCATATAACGTGCACACTATTTACGAAGAAACTTGAAATGTTTGTATGCAATGCTCTTATGTATCGAAGTCGTTTATTCGAGGTATTATTCCAGTTTTAGAAAAAAAAATAGTATACTTCTTTCGTCTTTAAGTTCATAAGATATGTCTTTTCTTTTAAATAAAGTGCATTTCAACCAATTTAGAAGTCTAATTTTTTATGCTATTTTTTTTAAAACTCTCATTTTTATACCCAGCGTATAACACTCCCCCTAAAATTTGGATCATTTTTTGTGTGCTAAAAGTGCGCTTTATACGCCGGAATTTACGGTATTTTACATTAAAATTCGTTAAATTAAAAGAGAGAATAAGTGTGATAAGTATTGCATTAAAGAATTAATACATATAGCGGTTTCATTTCACTACTGGTACTATTTTTATGAAGATCCCTCAATTTATCTTTTTCACTCACCTTTTTGTGTTTAAGAGAGAAAGACCTTATACCAATATCATACACATAATTATTGAATTTTTGAAATATAAATAAAGGAAATAATTTGAAAAAAAACACGTACAAATATTATTTTTTAAAAACCTTGAAATCTTTTTCCCGTTAAATAGAGGTAAGCGAACAAATGATTATTTTAATTATGATAAATTAGGATACAGAACTTTTTTTTATAAATGTGTGTAAAATGAAACATATTGAACATACACAATTCATAACAAACACACTTCACATTGAGTAAAATGAAGTTGTAACAAAATGAAACATTTTGTATCTGCTATAAGTTTAATATTAAACATTTAAAATGCACTTGCAACAATGAAAGAATCTTCTTTCATGTATCCGTTTCTATACTTCTTGCTAGCTATAAGCATAAAACATTTTCTTAAGCAAGAACTACACTTCAGATTTTACAAGACTGCCTATGCTATTAGCGTATGAATTTAATATATAAATAAAGCTTCCTCGAGATATAACTATTTAAGTGAAAGGTAGTTGATTATAAGAAATATTTTGGGTAGCAGAAAATAATGTATCATAAACATTCGAACTTTCCTAATGAGCTGTGTAACAAAATATTGGTTGCTGTACATTCTTTTTACATTTACTGACAAGATAAAAAAAAGTTGAATCTGACGCATACTTATTTGATTTCTGTGATGGTAAACTTTTTCAACAAGCGCGTGGGTGTTTATCAGATATAATTTGCTTCTCTTAAGTGCAGACATTCAGACTCTCCTATTTTTGCATCGTATTTATTAAATCTGAATTGTAACGAACTCTAAGTCTTTAGAATTCGTTAAAAATACAGAAGGTCGTTCAGACTTTATAGAAACGATTTTGATAAGTAATTTTTATCAATAAATACCTTATTTTCTGTGGCCATTTGCTTCTATCTGTTAACCATAATTATTTACAATAGCTCTAGCTTGAATTTTTTATAAAAGAAAACTTTTTCTTAGTATTGTCACGCAAATTTTACTCTTTACATCTTCCACCATTTTCCAAAGTCCGTTCAGTGTTTTTGAATGCCGTTTTTCTAAGGCTCTTTTTAATAAACCAAATGCATCAAAGTCTATTGAAGAAGCATAGGGGGATTTTAAACATATATCATCAAATGGGATACACTTTATTCCTGTTCCTATTTCTTTCTGTGCTAAATAAGCAACAGCTGACTTAGACATGTGATTAGAGGCTTTCCTCTAATGTTCAACTGTCTCCACAACATATCCTCAGCTGCCCAGAAATTCAAGCCAGGCTTTTCAATGTCAGTCCAGAAGACCCAGAAGATTTGATCCTTTCCGATAAAGCTGTTTAGGTTACTGAAGCTGTCGAAGACATCTTCAGAGCGATCTAAAGCTTCTTTTTTTTATTAATCTGCACTTCATGGACACGCCAACAACAACATCATTAGAAGCTTTGTCCATATGAAGCTCAAATTTATCAATGTCCTTTCCATATAAGGCTGGAATTTCTTCTTCAAAAATTGGTTCAGAAATATTCTGCTGGGAGTAGAGATAATTAATTTTGGTTTTACTTGAGACTTTTTCGATTTTTAATTTGCCGTTGTTAGAAAACCCTACACAACTACCGTGAATCCCTTTGAAAAATTTTACCCACACTGACGAAGCCATTTCGTTCGGTCACTTTCGTCAGGTGAGAAATAGAAAATTGATCTCCTTTTATTAAAGTCACTTAAATATACCCATGCCTCATTGAGTGCTACCACAAATTTCCATCTTTCAGCAGCTAGATATTTTTTACATAATTTTCTACAATTTATTTTTCTTTCAGCCATACCTTTTAATAAAGGGAAGACGAATTTTAGGTTTAAACATTTTTTTAACTTTAAATCTTTATGAATGATTTAATTACAGGGGCGGAATACATTCCTTGTTATGATGCAATTAATCTTTGAGTCGGTGGATTTTCTTTTAGGATCAGAGACTTCTCTTTCTTGACAATTGAATGCGTTTGAACAGTCTTAGGAAAAAGTTTCGAGGTCATGTTTTCGTTTTTACTTTCAGCTACATATTTTGTCCTTCCAAATTGAATATGTTACATTGAAATGTTGATACGGATAATTTGTTTGTACGGATATTTCTCCTCGAAAAGCACAGTTACGTAACCTTCGAACCATAAATCCTTTTTAGGAGCCATTTTTAAAATAAATCCTTTATTTTACATTCGAATAAAAAGATAACAGTAGCAGACGATTATTCTGAAGTTGGTAAAGTTTTATCTAAAAATGTAAACGTTAAAACGAATTACAAAATCGTTTTCATAAAGTGAGAATGACCTTCTGTATATAATCTGCATATTTCGCAATCTTTTATTTAAATAACATATATGTAAGATATATAATAAAGTGAAAATTATAAACTCTTCTATATATTTCATCAAATCCACAATCAAGAATCATTGGCTAAAAAATTTTATTTCATAATAAAAAAATCTCTCATTTAGACTTTTTAAACTCAGTATTCTGACTTATCCTAAAGAAATATAAAACGCTGCAAGCAATCGTATTCCATATTGCAACTCCCCTTACAAAGCTGTTTTTCCATTAGGGTGAGCTTACTGCAGGAAAACGCATTTCAGAACAACTCTTGATCTTTCGAAAAAATCTTTTTCACTTCCTTTCTCTGCGGAAAATATCGTTCGTTTATTTCTTCCGGTAAATGATAAGTAACTTGAGGAAGAAAATTTAATTCCGTGACTCAAAAATTCGCTGCGAGTTTTTTCGAATTTATAAATTTATCTAGAATTCTCGAAATGAGAGCATATTTCTTGAATGCTATACGTAAACGTATCATTTTTAAATGACGGTTTCATCGCATTATTATTTTATAACTCAATATTTTTGTTAATTATTTATTTAAATCCAATTTAATGCATTTGAATGTGCAAAATATTTTATGAAATGAATCAATACGTTTTTAAGAAAACATTAATTCAATAGATTTAAGGTATCCGAACACGTTCGGAGTACTTTTTAACAAAATAGCATACTAAAACGTTATAAATGCTCTTTTAGGACTCAATACCAATAAATATTACTATAAAATTATCAAAATTTAAAATAAATTACCTGAATTTTACAAAAATCACAATTATAAGTGAAATTTTAGCAATATTTTTGAAAAACTTGAAAACAGTTAGAGAAAAAAGTAATAAACATATATTAGTAAAAGTATTACTAAAACAAATTTGATGCATTTATCTAGAAAATGTACTAAAATTTTAATTTTTCATTAAAATTTGAAAATTTTAGAGCTTATTGAGTAAATATTATAAGAAATGTTACATTTTTTGAGACCATTATTTAAATAACAAGCCATAACTCAAAAAGTATTCATACAATAAGAAATATTTTAGTACATTCTCTAGAAAATAACGTAAATATATATCAGGTTTAAAAAGTTTTATAAAAATACATTCGCAACATTTTGAGTTATCAGACTCGCCATGATAAATTTTGAGCAAGTTAAATGCCACTTCTGGTAGGTTAAAAACCCACTTCCGGTTTTTGTAACTTTATAAAATTAATTGTAACTTGGCCTCTAGGTAGTGTAGAAACAAAACAAAATATGTTTCGTAAAGTCAAAAGATAGCTCTATTCAATGAAATAAAAAAACAAAAATATCTGTCTTGACTGAATTTGGTCATTTTCAACGTGTTCGGATACCTTAATTAATAATTTTTTCACATATGAAATTTAAAATCAAGGATTAACGTTTATGAAGAGTTTTATCAAATAAAAGTAATTAAAAAATTTATAAATATAACTATTTTTAGTATAATTGATCCTTAATATAATATTCTAATTTTCTTCCTATTATATCTCCGTATTCTAATACTTACCTTTATACGCCGCTTTAACAGGAACTACCCATCTCAATTTCTCGTTCAATGATAATTTTAATGAATGATAATTTAATTCAAACACTTATGTTTTTTCCTTTAGCAACAAAAACCATTTACCATTTTTATTAAAAGTTTTTTTATTACTATCTAATTAGTTCATAAAATAACTTTTATAAGGTTTCTTACTAAACCTTTTTCATTTTTATTAACTTCATTCTCGTTTGTCAAAGTGAAACACAGACAACAGATGTGTAATTGTTATATAATACATAAATATCTTTAGATATTTAAGTCAAGTTTTTATTGTGTGTGTGTCTAAATATGAAGAAATGGGAAATATTTCGTAGTTAGTAGATATTTTAATTTAACAGATATATTTCGTAGGAAATATATCTGTGGTTTGCGTTTAATGGAGAAATTTTTCAAAAATAAATATAAAATCTTTAAAATAAATTAGATTCAATTATAAATGCAAAACACAATATTTCCACTGAAGGAGATGACTTAATGTTGTATTTTTTATAACTCCATAATGTTAAAATAGAAACCATAATGGTTTTAGGAACCCTTTTAAGGCACTGCAGATTGTGCAGTCACCAATTTTTTGTAATTTTATATGATTTTAATGCGAATATGTTTCTTTTAAAAAATTTCTGTGTTTCTTTTAGTTTAAATGTAAAGTAATATTAGAAAATTTTCAAAATGGTGAGAAATCGAGTGCATTTTTGAATAATTTTTTGACAAAAATCCCTCACCAAGATTTTTATTTTATTAACATATTTATTGATAGAGTATTACTATGTGTGCAAAGTTTCAAATTTATAATATAGGTTGAGTTTTCAAAGAATTTCTTTTTGCCGCCCATGCTCTATAATGGCTAGTGATGCTGACTGCAGTGCCTTAGGGCCTGGGTTCGAATCTCGGAGAAGGCATAGATATTTGTATTGTAATCCTTCATGACTTTAAATTCCTTCTTCCTTTGTGATGTGTGCTTCATTCTTACTTCTGTAAGCCCCGTGTGATACTTTGTGGTGCACGGGGATTTATAAATGTTCTCAATAAAAAATACACTTCTGAGAAATTGTGATTTAAAGACGAAACTTTAATCTTTAATTAGTTCGTTTTAGCACCATAGATTGGATAGTAAAAATACTTTTAAAAAACCAGAGCAAAAATTTAAACTTCATTAAAAACAGAAAGAATTATAGCTTTTGTCCAATGTACAAATTGAAAAATCAGCTTTTTTTCACCGATTTTTATTAAGAAAAAGATAACTCTTATAGTAAAAAGCCCTGAAAAAAAGACCTTGAGTTCATACTTAAATTAATTGGAAGAACTATTTAAAATTTAATAAAAATCGAATTTCAATAATGCAACTGCATTTTTTAATTCGATATAGTGTTTCTCATATTAAATTACACATACATAGAA
The DNA here is from genome assembly GCA_019973975.1 of Trichonephila clavata. Classification (NCBI taxonomy): domain Eukaryota; kingdom Metazoa; phylum Arthropoda; class Arachnida; order Araneae; family Nephilidae; genus Trichonephila; species Trichonephila clavata. The sequence continues at coordinate 8,361 of BMAO01022341.1, read as the reverse complement.
AAATATGTTGTAATGTTAACCCCTTAATTGGTTTGTCCGTATACCGTAAAGGGCTACCGAAATTTGACCACCACTGGTTTGCCCATATGCTTCAAGGGCATTGATATTTTCTTCCTTTTATCTTTGATTTGCACGTATTTTTAATTCTTATGGTGAGATATATTATTGCTAGTATTTTTAAGAGATACAGTTTGCCCGTGGTTCTGAAACGCTTCTCATCCGGAATTTTCTTTGTGATGAAGGCTGGAATTTCTCTTTGAAGTCAGGAATTTAGATTATTGAAAACTTTTAATGAAGAACAGGTATCAGGAAGACAACGCGCAGTTTGTTGCTTGAGAAGAAATGAAAATGGAAAGATAATCCAAAAAAGCCGATATATTTCTATCCCGATTGCAATGTAAGACTTAGTATTACACCATGCTTCAAATTGTGTGCATACATATATATGCACACACACACATAAAATCCTCAATCGTTTGAAAAAGAGGAAGGAAAATAAATTTTTTTTTGAAAGAATGAGAAAATTCTCTTAAAATATATATAAACATTCTTCATGGCATACAGAGTATACTTATAAAAAGCAAACATTTAGGGGTTTTTATGTATTCCACGTTTATAAAATAAAAAATAGTGGAAAAACGTTCAAATTGAAAATTAAAACTTCTTTGACTAAAATTCTTCCACATTTTCGTATTCTGTTAAGTCTTCTACTTAGTTATATACAATAAAAAATGTGCATTTTTTAAAACATTTTGGGGAAAAAATTGACTTCTTAAGGAATTAATGATAGTTTTAAAAGTCAATAGAAACATTAAAAAGAATTCAACTAAAAATTATTTTAAGCTATTACTTACACACGAGGTGCGTAAATCTCAAAAGTAACACCCATTAGCATTACACTTTTATCAAATGACATCTGAATGCAAAGACTTTCACATTCTTCAGGAAGGCTCTCAGTTAAATTTTCCCATGATCCACTTGTTTGCCACGAGTTGCAATAATCCAAAGCATCATCTGGGGTCTTATAACAAGTTCTTTTTGGAAGACAGCCATTCATTTTGTTCAACGCAACTTTAGGAATTTTATCTTTTTCTCTGATAGATGAACATCTAAAAAAACAAAGAATAAATTAAAACATTCATAACTGATTTTACAAAAAAAAAAGTAAGATGACCGACGAGTTCAGTATGTTTGTATGAATATTAAAAATTGATTTCTAACTCGCTTTATTTTACTGTAATTCCCTTAAGACTATATAGACCTAGGATTGAACCAAAAGTGTAAGCGTTTTTTGCTTAAACTGAAGAACTTAAAAGAATATAAAATTCTCAAAAATAAAGCAATATTATTCTTGTATTTACAGTCTGAATTTATTTCTCAATCAAATTTTTATATGTAAAGATAAGATTAAGAGTTTTGAAAAATGTGTATTATTTCGTTGAATAGAAACAAATAAAAAATACTAAACAAATGCAGCTCTTTACACTACATTTAACCTTAGAGTCCTTTGACACAAATATTTAAACGCAGGGTCGCAAATGCCGTAGTTGCGAGTTATGGTGCAAAGCAGCAGAGAAAAAAAAGAACAGAAACTGCAACACATTATTGGAACAGAAAATATTTTATTGAAAGGTTGTAACTAAAACAGGAGTTCGAAATTACATCCATAAGTCGTTTGGCAGGTCTGACAGTGGCACTGCATGGATTCCTTACGTTCTTGAAGATTATTGGCATGTCACGTATACTACAGGCAACTACACATATTTGAGCCATAAGATCTCAACTAGAAGATTGAGCGCCTCAGACACCTAACTCTTCATGTGACCAGAACCAGACACAGGTAACCTTCTGTTCACACTTGCAAAGGTCCTGTGATGTGGAACTCGCTTGTTCGGGTAAAGTTTCTGGTACTAACACCAAGTGGCGTGCCCATTCCAATCTTCAGCTTTATACACGATCAGCATGTCAGACAGTTCTTCGTTTGAATACGAGTTCATCTATTACCTTGAGAAACGGATCTCAAAGGACGACTTTCATCAGGATTGGGTTCACGATACCTTCTGTTCAGCTGCATCTGCTGCAAGGCTGCCAGAAGGAATCTTCCAGAACCTAAGGAATTCCATGAAGTGCCACTGACATACCTGCAGACGACTTCTGGTCGTAATTTCGAACACTTGTTGTAGCACAACCTTTCAATAAAATATTTTCTGTTCCAATAATGTGTAATTTTTTCTAAGCTTTTTTTGCACCATTAGATCACAACAACGGCATTTTTCTATGGTATTTTTTCCAAGTCATCTCTGTACCCTCTAAACACCCTGCAAGTTTTTCGGTCTGGTAGCGAATCACCTTTTATAGCCTCATGGAAATTTCCAGAAGGGTCGATCCCAGAGGTTTCTCAAGAGTTCTCTAAATATCATTTTTCACCAAGGGCCACTTTATCGCCCATCTGATAACCTTGCTCGCACCATATAGAGTTGCCGTAAACTTATTCAAGGTAATGCTGGGAATCCAACTTTTCGTGTAAAACTAAATTTTTGACTAGCAGTGTTTCACTGCAAGAAAAACAATATACGTTGCGTGTCTCAATATATTGATACACATAAAAATAATCTTTAATAAACTATCACATAAGTTTTGCCGTGACAACTTGCCTGGAAAAGGATTCTAATGTAATTGTTCTTTATGAGTTCTATCTGACCCTTTAGTCGTAAGAAGTATGGGTATAACAGTTCAGAGAACATTTCTCTTTATTCAGCAAAGTATTATTTTTTTTGTAAACCAAGTTTTAAAAGTAAAAGCATTAGGCTGTTAATTACTTATTTTGTCATTTAGAACAAATCATAGATACATATTTAAATTTATAATAGATAAATCTTTTGATACTAGTTATTTTTAAAATTTGATTCGCAGGTTATGACTTAGGGTACATGAACCCTAGTTCAGCATTCTTTATTCCAAATTTTTTTTCTTCATTGTTTGTTTATTCACTTGTGAAAGAGGATGTAAATATTTTGATATGTTCTGCTTGCTAAAAATGTTTAAATGAAGAGAATTCAGATAGAAAAGGTAACTAGATAATCTGTTAAAAACGTCTAACTTTTCAATAAATAATTTCAACAGTTTCTTTATAAAGTCCTAAAAGTTATAAGCATATGGAAATATAAACCAGAATCAACTGAATCAAATTTAGTTTCTAACTGACAGCTTGAGATTCCCCAAAGATTGAGCTAGATTTGAAATTTTATCATATATGACTATAATTTTCAAAGTATTTAAGTTAGGAACTTGAAACTAACTGCTCATATTCTTTAGACTACACATTATCAAAAGATAGAAAACAGCAATTACAGCACATCTCCATTGAGATAACCAAAAAATATATACTTCAAAACTTCAAAAGTTTTTATTGAAAAATAAATTATTTGTACGTATTAAAAATTAGACATAATTCAACTTCAACGAAAAATACATTATATAAATAATACATCGTATATTATATTTGATGCACTAAAAATAAAACTAGGCCAAGACACTGTTAACTTTTTTTTGTTCTTACAAAAAGAATATAAGTAAGAAAAATACCATGAAAATTTTCTGAATTAGGTAATTTATATTATTTATATAAATCCTTACAGAGTCATTTTTGCTACGCTAATATGACATTATAGCCTTTTAACTGTAATTGAAAGATTAATTTATGGAAACTTTGTGAACAATTTTAGGGTGATACTTTCAAAAAGTTTATCAATCTGCAAAGCATATTCTATTATTAGTAAAAAAAGACGAAAATTGGTTCCTGGCTTTCTTTTATTAGAAACAGTTTACTGTGTCGCATTAATGTTGAAACGCTTAATATTTTATGCACCTTTACATTTAAAGTATCATTTTTCACTAGCTTCAAGAAGATTTATGATAAAATAACTACATATTACATAAATCATTCAAAATGCTTCATATTGTTCAAATATAAAAGAATTGAGGAGCTACCGTATAGAAGTACACCACAGTGCAATTTGTATGCTAAAATTTGCATGGCATCAAAAAATATCATAGGTTTTTTTTCTAAAGTATCAAAATACAAATATAAAATACACCTCAGCTCCAAAAACACAAGAAAATAAAATTACAAATACGTGTGAAGTCTTTTAATTTAGAAGTTATCTTCCCGAGAAAGACATATTAGATAATAAAGAAAGCTTAAGCTATATATAGATTCTTCCTCGTCGAGAACATTTCTACTAGAAAGAATAATATTTGTGACAAAAAACAATAAAGTTTTTAATTGATAACTAAATTCTTTGTTTTCTAAATAATTGTGGAAAAGCATGAAAGTGTTTACATTTTTATTATTTAAATAATAACTCATTGTATTAACCATTTTTTTTTCTTCTTAGAATAAATAAATATTTATAAAATGTTTATTCATTCTAAGTCAGTTGTCTGGAGATGTAAATCTTCCACAAATATTCTCTAAAAAATGGATAACTTTACTTTTTTGAGCGATGCCATTGGCTAAACAGAAATGACGTCAGAGAAATCGAAGTGATATTCCCGTATGACGTCAAATAATACTAAAATGTCTTTTATGCATGACGTCACACGCACATCATTTATAGTGCGATATTTGACTCTTTAAAATAAGTATTCAGTTCTCTTATTTAATATTTTCTATTCTTAGAAAAGATGTTCTTCGCTGGGGAGAATAACAATTTCGAGACTCAGACATCTAATATTAACTTTATAACTTGAACTTTCTTTTTTTCTCTGGTATTTTAGGAAGAGAACTAGCAATTATTTTCCAATGAAACGAATTTCCGTTGATAAGTGTTTGAATAAAAAGAATATGATAAAAATGAAGATTAAATTGAAAAATACGCTTCTTAAAAATAGAAAGTTGTTATTCATTGAAAATCATTGCGTTCAGATATTTAATAACTTTAGAGATTTAAATGTTTCTTGTTAGGGTTTTTGAAGGATAAAGCATCAAGTTTATTTGCTTTTGTATATTTTCCCATTACTTAAGTGCATTTAAAAGTTCTAAAAAAATTCATAACTTTTTTATCTTTCATATTGTATGCATGCTTCATTTTAATATTGAATTTATATATACAGATATACTTAAAAACTTTTAATTTTTTTAGATAATATTTTATTGGAGATAATTATTTACCATTCAGCTCCTTTTTTTAAAATGTCAGACTTTTATTTGATTTAAACTGATTCAAATGCTTTCATCAAATATTTTGCTTATTCAAAGTGTACCTAAATGTAAAATGCTTATGAAAAGTTTGACTTTTTAAAAATAAATCTAGCTATGTAAAATTATTCATTTATGTTTTCAAAATATGTTAACTTCATTTTAACTCTTAAATGACACTGTGAATGCATTACAATACGTACATTTTGATTATTAATAGTTCGCTAAAATAAATATTTGCCTTTTTTATTTGAAAAACACACATTAGTAATTTTGTTGCTGTATCCTTTAAATTAATTTCTTCTTATTTTTGCGGAAAAATTATTTTTATTTTATGAACTCTTTCTTTACAAGAATTTAACCACGCATTACGCTTAATCCAGTTCTTATAAAAATCAAAATTTTTCTATGCGATTTGCGTATGTGAAGGAATGCTACTGTTATTTTCATCCCCATACACTCGCGCACGCAGGCATCATATATATATTTGTTGTTGCTTATGCCACCTGATCGACAGTAACATCAGATCAGGGTCCACGAAATTCATCGTGGCTAAGGGCTAGATTTTTAGGCCTGTCGTTAGCCTTAGATTTGAGCATCATGCAGGTGACAATACGATTTTGCTCGTTTTCATCCCAATTTTGAGGGAGAACACCCTGGAGGTGGTCAGGGACCTCCCACCCCTTCCACCAACCTCACGAGAGGACTTGCGGCTCGACGGCTAATTAGAATACCCCTCTGCGGCGAAGGCACTGTACATTTACAAACATCCATGCCTTCTCCGAGATTTGAAACAGGTCCTACAGCACCGCAGTCAGCGTCGCTAACCATACATCGTATGGGGCATATATATACTTAAATGTATATGTTACAATTAAATAGTGAAATCGTTATTTCATAGAATAATTAGGTATTTCATGAATAACTAGACAAGTCAGTTAAAGTATATAAAATTATTGAATTCCACGATTTAACTAGGTATTTTATGTATAACGATTACTTGATAGTTAAATATGAAATACGGAACTCGAATTCTTTGAACAAGGTTCTATCTGCTTTAGGGAGGACTTTTCGATTAGGATAATTAATCGAAATCAGTGCCTTTGTACATAATTTATTTTAGTTTTGGATCTTGCATATTTCTAGATTACCTGTCAACGAGTCCTAATATTCATCTACATATTCCATAATCTCTGCATATACATTCTTTCTGATGTATCACTTCCTTAAATTATTACAGTTAAATGTTGATCTACCAAATTTTTAATTATACCTGAACGCCTGCTTTAACAACACATTTCCCATCACAACTACACACACTACACACACACACACACACACACATACACACACACACACACACACATACACACACACACACACACATATATATATATATATATAACGATGATGACAGATTTAGTAAAGGAGGACGACTTTTGGCTAAGATCTTAATAGCGTGGCCGGTTTGGTATTTCCTTATTTGGTTGATGTTGAATTTTCATTATTATGGTAGAGGCAGTCTTGGAAAAGCTATTCTTTTTATTAAATACTGAACATGAAGACACATAGATGGACGGAATCACAAAGAAACATACACACACAACACAAACACAAGCTGCAGCAGACTACATGATGAGAATAGAGACAAGAGAGCGCGTAACCGTCTGCTCCGAGTTTTTACTGGCGGTGAAGGTCGTACGACTCTTTTGTAACAGTAGTCGTGATTGGATGCAAATGCGCGGCAATTAGATTAAGATTAAGATTATAACGGTCTTGTGCAAAAGAACTAGAAATAATTTAACGGGGTAAGTTAAAGAGTTAGAAGAATCATTCACACAATACATATATATATATATATATATATATATATATATATATATATATATATATTATTCGATACGTATTTTATTTGAAAAATTATTCTTTTTGAGAAATACCCTTTGTACACATCTTCCTTTATACAAATGTAAGACCTCTTAATTTAGGATGAAGTGCTTAATGGAGATTCAAATAATTTGAGGGGAAGGGAAGGGGGACTGTCCCTTAAAATTTCGAACGCTTTATTGATAAGAATATAAGAATTGTGTTGCATATCTAATCATGGATAATCATGTGGAGAATTAGAATATCTTCAGAAGTGTAGATGATTTCGAATTGAAAATAAATATATATATATTTTCCGTTGGAATAACGTTTTTTGGTGGGTTTTATGTTATTGGGTCAGAATCATAATTAAAATTTTCTTCCTTGTCCAGCAATTTATCAATATATTGAATAGAAGCCTAACATCTAATCAGAAAATTAGAATAAATCAAATTTTTCAGTTTCTTATAGCTAAGTTGTGAAAATATTCCTCAACTAATTAAGATTTAATTCCCTAAAATGTAATATAATTATGACTAAAATATAAATAAAGAAGGAATTATAAAGAGATATATATTTAGAAATATATGTATTTTTTTATATATACCATGGATTTAAAATTTTATCCATAAAAGGGAAAGAAATTATGAATCATGATTAAAATAACATAAACAAAACAATGAAAATTTTCGTTAAATAGTCCTGTGGAATTTCAGAAATATTTACGTGCTTTAAATTTTAATTTGTTTGATATGATGACGAAACTGACAACATGACAGAATAACATATAAATATACTCATATTGTTAAGTGTTTTGCTTAGTTTTGAATATAATCATAAATAAATATATTTTGAAATTTACCTAATACAGCAAAGTATATCCATAATGTGTTCCACTACAATCTTGTCATCCAAAGTCGATTAATTTGGCTGCAATATCTTCGACCCCATCGCCAATGCCCCTAAATATATGGCTTCATCTGGAACATTTAGATATTCGACTCCAATATTTTCAGAAGAACATTTTTGCTAAATCCTAGTACTAAATCGGAAGAAAACACGACGAAAGCAAAGTTCAATAATAGACATGCATGCAGCTTTCACGACGCAGTCTTTTACAAAATACTGTTGAATTTCGAGGCCTTCAACAAGTAGCATGCATCTCAATGGTGAGATTCTGAAGCGCTAGTTCTTCTAAGTGTTCTTTTAGATGCCTTAAACCAAATCTTTCAGAATTTTTTACAATGTCAGCCGTCACTTCAGCAGGATATTCATTCAAATAGAGATACCTGTAT